>QTSX02006647.1:37869-106787 GCA_014839935.2 Entomophthora muscae | reverse complement strand
ATGTCATCCTGTAACAGGCAAAGACCAACAACAAAAAAATCCAGGCAGATGGCCCAAGGGCTAATGGCCCAGATTAATTTGGATCAGTTGTCAGCCCTTTGATCTACCACTCCACAATGCACCAGACCCTAGAGATTATATCCCATCCTTTTGGGGAGCTAACCCTAGGCATTGGCCCTAAAACCATAGCCAAATACAGATTTAACCACAAAAAATGTGTATCAGGCTGTTCAACAAAAAAACACGGGCAGACAGCCCAAGGGAATTTCTGCCTGGATTATTCCAGATCAGCACATGTCAATTGGACTTTTTACCCAGTTTCAACTCACTGTTTTTATCATTAGGGCTCAAAAAAGGGGCTCTAACCCAAAATCCTGATCCTCCCAAACCACACGCACACCACTGGCCACATATACAGAATGTAATCAAGCAACAAAAAAATGCGGGCCAAAGGCCCAAACTTCTTCTGGTCTGACTTTAGGATCAATAACAATTCAATCTGGAACTGACAGCATCCACTATCCAAAAAATTCCTGAAAGTTATATTACCCCCTGCATGGGATATATAGCTCAAAGCACTCTTCCCCTCTACAATCTTTCTCCCCCACCCAAGGTTTTCCTCTTGCCCTGCAGGTTTCCTTGCCCACTTCTTCTTTTTTATAGTGTATATGAGACTTTTGATCATTCATTTTGGCCCTATGGGCTTGTTGTACCAGTCAGAAATATCTGGGCAACTCAAATAAATGAACTTTGGGATGACCAACGCTCCCGCAACGTTTGTCACCATGGTGAACCAAGCACTAAATGGTCTATCAAATACATTATGCTACCTTGACAATATCATCATATTATCAAAAATCAAAGAGGAAAATCTAACACATGTCTGCAAGACACTCAACTGACTTGCAAAGCACAAACACTATGCAAAGCCTAGCAAGTGCCAATTTATGGGGAATGAACTCTTGTTCTTGGGCCACATTGTCTCTGACAGTGGCATTAAAGTAGATTCAGATAAAATAAAAGCCATAAATAACATACAACACCCCATCTCTGTTAAACAAGTTAGATGCTTTCTTGGAATGGTAGCTTACCTAAGGAAATACATCAAAGACTGCAGGAAACTAACTGCACATATCAATGACCTAACCAAGGGTAATGCCAAAAAGAAATTCATCTGGTCACCAGAATGCAATAAGAATTTCTAACTACTTAAACAAGCTCTGATTGAAGCACCAATCTTGCAATACCCTAATAACAACAGGTGCTATAAGCTCAAGTTATATGCCAGTGATACCGCCATTGGCGCAGTCCTATGCATCTGCCAGCCAGGGCAGCAAGACCTCCTGCCAGTATGTTAAAAAAGTAGAAAACTAACTAACACTGAGCATAGGTACCCAATACACAACAAGAATTTCTAGCAATATACCACGCATGCAAGAAATGGGGATGTTATCTAGAAGGACATTTAAACGTTTGAGTACTAACCTACTATAAATCCTTAATCTATTTCAAAACTTGGAATGCACTTGCAAGGCAGCAAGCCAAATGGATCTCCCTGTAGGAGCAGCTCATTCTAGACATCTAATATAAAAGGGGGAAGAGCTGGTCACAGCTGATGCTCTCTCTAGGCTATGTCAGCCAAGAGAGGACCATCCTGACCACCTGGACCCTGACTGGCCCAACATATAACACTGAGTACAAGACAAAAGATAAAGACCCCTCCACACATCAACCAACCCATGATACATTAATAAGAAATGAAAAACATTTCCATATATAAAATGGCACATTATACTGCATTATTAAATATAAACATGTTCCCTACATCCCACTCACACAGATAGTTAACACTATCTTAAGACATCACTGCCTACTAGAGCACACAAAGGTTAACAATCTATACCTCAATTTAAAAGAGATAGTATGGTGGATTAATCTTAAACAAGACATAATTGACATTTTGAAAAAGTTCACAGTGTGTGAGAAATACACCAGCACCAAGGCTCCCTAGCCAACAGTTAATCCAATACCAGACCCTGGACTCTTTAAAGTTTGGGGGCTGGACATAGTGGTACCCTTCCCAGAAGTTAAAGCAAAACAACTCTATAATTGTAGCCATTGACTTCACTACATGCTGGCTCATCTGCTGGGTAACAAAGCATCACAAGGGATAAACAATAAATTGCTTCATTGATAAGGCAATAATAGCCAACTATAGAACTCCAGACTACATAATAACTGATGGAGCCACAGAACTATCAGGACACATAGTAAATAAAAAGTTAAAATAAAAAATATCAAACATTCCACAACCTTGCCCTACAGGCCACAGGCCAACGGCAGAGTTGAACACCTAAACGGCAGCCTTATCAGAACCCTTGAGAAAATAATGGATGACAAAGCCAAAGACACATGGCCACTATACGTGAAACATGCATTATTAGTATCTTGGGTACACACCAACTAAGGGACAGGCTACTCACCGTTTGAACTAACATACAAATACAAACCAGAGATAGTCACCCACAATAATCAACCATATGTGAAAATCCCCCGGGAAAACTTCTCACAGTAGAACAAGCGCCAGCACTACAATACAGATGCCTCAAAGCTAAAATAGCAGAAACCAAAAGACTCAAAGCACAAAAGGTAACCTCTGGAGAAGAACTACTCTCAATCAACTCCCCTGTCTGGGTCCTAGCTGGGAAAAGGAAGAAGCTGTATTCAGTACACAGGGGACCAGGAAGAGTCATCAGATACAGACCATACAGAAACACCTATCTAGTTGAGTTCCAAGTGGCCAAAGACCCTGTCATTAAAAAGTACTACAGATCCTGCCTTTGCTTCAGCAAAGGGGAAATCTCAACTTGACTAGTACCAACAACTCCAGGAACATCAGGCAGCATCTGTCAAGACAAAGCCCCCTTCTGATATTTCAGAGTAACCTCTTAAGGGGGGTGTCAAGGAGCTGGATGTAAAGGTATTCTGGTTGCCGCCAACACACTTAACATCCAGTCATTGTCTGTTTTGGTGCTAATCTAATATACAGTTCAATATATCAAGAAAGGCAACAAACCAATATCACATGATTTGTTCAAGTATCCAGTGACTCAAACGCATTATGCACATGACCATACTTACCTTTGATCCAACTTAAATCCCTACTACAGTGAAAGATATATAAGTCTAAAGTATTACCCAATAAAATATACTTCTCTTCTTTCTTAATTCCATATTCAAAGCTTCTCCAAAGTTGCTCCTCATCACTAGACTACTGGGGGCACTTAATCAACACACTGTCCTTCCTGTCATAGCTGAGACGCTAACAGAAGAGTAAATTGTGGCTCAGCCCAAAGGGTCAAATCTGAAAGCTAGCATGGATTAATTAGAAAAAGTTGGGGCCTCCTGGATGTGTTTTTTGTGGTCAGCCAATTATCAAGAGGCAACATCAGAATTTATCTGACTTGCTAAGTTATAGATATCCCAACTGGTGCCTTCAAATGGACCAGAAGTTGTAAATGAGGTAGACATGAGGGAGAATTAATAAGCTATCTACACACTTTCAACTTCCCATAAGAATATGATCATTTCACAAAACAATATAGCACATCACAATGTGCACCATGAATCCAGAACTCTTGGATCAATTGAACTTAGAAAAATTCTGTTAGAATGTGATCAGAGTAAAGCTAAAACTCAGCAACATATTGTTATTTAAATCCAGAAGTTGCCCTTAAAATTGGTATTAGAATTATGAAATAAATAAGATTATGGTTCCCTGGTTCTAACATTTTATTCTTTATTTAGTTTTGATTGTCTTCCATTTTACTATTATTCTAACAGAAAAACTTGGGATGTTGTCCCACCTGTTCACAAAAGTTCCTGAACCCCAGCCCACACTTCATTGTCCACCAGGAGCACTTTACAGCCTGGTAAATTTCTTGGAGTATCCCCTCAAGACTGATTACAAGGATTTTACTTTGAACAATATACTATTTTTCAATTGTCTTTCTAGATTGAGAGCCCTCCAGAAAGCCTTTCACAAAGAAGTGTAGTATAAGTGTTCTACTACATTATTCTGTTAAAGATGAAACCATATTCCAGCCTATCAAAATGATATGGAACCTTCTCTCACTTTCAAACCTGACCGCCTGCCCCCACCTAGTCCCATCATCACCCTTTGCCAGCCAATATATGGGCATAGTCTATATCACCCTGGCAGGTTAGTTGACACCATGTTATCCACTATTAGACCCTGGGGCCTGGTAGGCTGATAAGCTCCTTACCTCTTCAAGTTAGCAGCCTTATGTGGTTGTCTTTATCCTCCTCCCAACAATCTAGATTTGCCGCCAAGGCCAATGGATCCTCTGCCTGGATGTGGTACCCTGACATTACTGGTCCTGGTATCTTTGCAATTAATGGTTAGCTCTTTAGCACAGTCCAAAGAATTAAATAAAAATACTTTAAATTCAGAACCTAAATGTAAAAATGTGGTATTGTCAAATTCTTGGTCTAAATTTTGAATCACATTTGGGGGATGGCCTTTTTAATTAAATTTAAATATTTCTATTTTTATTTGAATATTTAAAAATGCGGGAACTCATAGACACTTTGAAAATTTCAAATCAACCTGCATATTTCAAATGGTCAAATTGAATTAACTGGAATCAGATTTGAAGTGTTCAAATCCATCAACCATTTTCATTAAGTTTACTATGATTTTTGTAATTGCGGTATTTTCAAATCCATGAACCAAATTTCAAATCACTTTTGAATGCCACTAGTAAACTCAATAATGGTTGCAGGATTAGGAATCCAAATTGAATATACAGTAAGAAATTAGGACAAATTAGTCTAAATCAAGAAGCTTCACTCTGGATAAAATCAAATAAAAAATTCAATCTTGATAGCCATGTTTAGACATTAAAATTAAGTGAGATTCAAAATTGTCTAAACATGGAAATTATAAAAATTCTGCTCTCCAAATCACTAATATGGCAACCACAATACTGTATAATGATATATGAGCCACCCTCCTGATAGCGCAGAAAGTTTTTGGCCCCAGCGCAGCCAGGGGCCAAAAAAATTCTTTTGAGGAAGGAAGGAGAGATGAAAAAGATAAAACACCAGTTTACCTCACTGTTTGTTTATGTATTGCTATTAAGGATACTTGATTATAGTTGATTTTAAAAAACACTAATAATAGAGTAGAAATTATATATTATAATCTATTTTTATAAAGTTAATTTTTACTTGTTGTGGTGATTGTTCATTTTTTGTTGATGATACAATTGCATTTAATTGGATAGTTTGACCTTCAGTTGCCTTGGCAATAGGAAATCAAGTTGCCTCTGCAACCACAGCTGGCCTCAGAGAGGTGACTTGATTTCCTATTGGCAAGGCAACTGAAGGTGAAACTATCCAATTAAATGTAAGCACATTATCAACAACAAATTAACAATCACCACAACAAGAAAAAAGTTGATAAAAAGAGATTGGAATATAAAATTCTACTTTATTATTAGCATTTTCTAATTCAGTTAATAGTAAGCATCTAAATTTTAGCTGTCCTAAAATGAAATAGAGTGGTTTTTGAGAATGCCTATGATTCCTAAAAAAGAATTAGCACAGATCCACTTTATATCCTTTGACATCTTATTCAAGAAGCCTAGAAAAATATTTATTTCAAATTCACCTCATTTTTTATTTGAAATTTAGTTCTTGGATTTGACAATCCCACAATTTCATATTTGTTAATTTTTACATGTTGTCTATGATTTGTTAAACATACAGGGAATCTCAAACTGTACATTAGAATCCTGCATTTCTGATTCATGTATCCTGTGTTTTTTGCTATGTTTTGTCTTTTGTTAGTTGAGTTATCTTCTCAAGAGACTTTAAATTTGCCAATTTAAATAGACCAAAAAAAGTAAAATTGAATAGTTGATTTTATTAAATATTTTAATTCTCACTCAGCTGAGTTGCCTGCAAATATGATTTGAAATTTGGACCAAGAATTTGACAATCCCACATTTTTACATTTAGGCTCTGAATTTACAGTATGATTTCATGTGCAAAATCTTTAAATATGGTCTTTAGATAATACTCTGTGGAATGAATGGGCAGGTAGGGTGCTCCAGGTGAAGGTAAAACTACAGGAAGAGGAACTGGTGGGTGGTTTTTCTGTGGGTCAAACAGGCCAGATGGGATGGTATCCAAATGAAAGATACAATAATAGAAACATGAAAGTGATTGGGGGAACCAATGGTTAATAATATGCTTTATTCTCAGAATGACAATAAATCCTGGGGCTGGGCTCACAGGTTCATATAGTTCCTCATCACCAGAATTTTTGCCTTCATAGATTAGGGGTTTAATGACTGGGTATTTGAGGCTCAGGTAGGCAGGATACCTAATTTTTTTGGAAGCAAAATAGCTCTGGAGCAAGGAAAACTTTCATTAGTGGTGTCAATTATAATTATTGTACACTTTTTCTGTTCTCAAATGCTATTCTTGGGGATGGCCTGGTAGCTGGTATTCTCCTCAGTGGTAGATGGGACACAGATTCAGTGCTGGTTTTATTGGCTGCTTTTTTCAAAACAGAAGGGTCAACCTGCCAGCAAGGTTCTTAGTAAGCGGGTTTTTGACCCACAATCCAATTATCCAGTCACTTGAAGCCAAACTAGGAAGTCGGCTCAAATTTCCAAATCCAACAACATGAACAAAGGATGATCCCTTATGGTGGATACCTCATTTTGGTGCTTGACTCATTGCTGGGATTAGGCCACCCCCTTCACTATCCCACTGTATGATCAACTCTATCATTTTCTTATTATTGATGACTCACAATAACTATATAATCATTATCTCTCAATAAAGAATATTATCTAGTTTCTAAATATTTTTCCCCTTGTAACTCTTCTAAAACAGCACAGTTATGACACTTTATTTGAGATAATCAACTTTAAGCCAATAGTTAAGGCCCCCTTCTCTGTGTAGAGGTGGTGGCTCTGAACTATCTTTGATGTGAGCTTGAGGGGACTTGTAGGAGAATTTCCTTTGAGTATGGGTTTTTAAATCAATTTATGAGGATTTGATCCCCAAAAAATGTAGGTCAGCTGGGCACCTGGTCCTTGGGGAAGACAGGTCACAGGCTAGGCCAACCAGGGTTTGACTTATAATCTATGCTTTGGGGCTTGGGAGGGAATAATTTTTCTTCATGACATCAGTGCCTGGGTCCATTTTGTTTTCCCAGGACTCAGTAAATATAGTAACTTTAGAGTTTGGAGAGCATTGATTTTTGTGTGTGGTCAGTTGAGTTGTTGTTGATTCTGAATAGATTTTTTAGTGATCATCTTTGGTATATTTCTGGTCATTGTTGTCTATTGGTACCCTTCTGTCTATTAAATGAGCTTTTATTTCTAATAAAAAGATAAATCTTGCTCTGGACTGAAGTTATTTTGTTTAAGATTATGGTATTTTTATCTCAACAGGTTATAAAACTAATGTATGATAAAGTTTTAGGACTGATGTCAAATTTTTATAATTAGGTCTCTCACAGTAATGGTGTCTGAAATGAGATAGCTACCAGTTGAAATGTCAAGTATATACTTCTTGGAAGTGTATGCAATGAGATAAAGGGGAAAATTTAGAAGAGCATGATAATTTATTTAATATTTGATAAGGATGTTATGTAGCATCATGAAAAGCCATATACTGTCCTTGAACATCATGTTGCCATGTGCTTATCCAGGTGATGTTCCCCTTAGTATTTGAACCATTTGATCCTAATACAACCTGATAGTGTGAAAAGGGTGTCACCAAATATTTGATAGCTGGGTTGTTTCTTGGGGAATTGATTTACTGAGAGAGAGTAATTGTAGAGATTGTTAAATTGATATTGATTTATTTTGTTTATACACATAAAAGGTTATTTTCACTATAGTTTATTACATTATTAAGAGTTAAAATAATTATCATAGTAAAGGTGATATAAATTTTTAATTCAATAGTAAGAAGATTAAACCAAGATTTTAAAGTGCAAATTGGAACTGTTTGTGAGAATGGGGAGTGATGCAGGTGAAACCCCTTTCTCTCAACCATGGCTGACCATGTCCTCAGCAACAACCAAAAGCTATCACTAACAATTCCAGGTTAACCAAGAGGTAAGGGATTTGCTGAAGCTCAAATGCAACATAAATTTATCAGCCAAATTTAACTGACAAACATTGAGCTTTATTAGATTTAGAGAATGAAGAAGAGAGAGCCTTTTAAAGCTCTTTCATTGACTTAGGGGGTGGATTTGGGATGGGAAGTCAGATGCCTTGTCAGGGCCCAGAGTGCCCTGGACAGTCAGCTGGCCTCCTTAGAGGTGATAAAACATGCAGCTTGGAAACCCCCACAAAGAACTTTTCAGGGCAAAATACCCCCCTTTTGACTAGTGAATGGCCCAGGATTTGAGAGGCACACAAGCCTTGAATCCCTGGCATTGAGCCTGTTATCAAATTTGGGCCAGTACCTATCAGGAAATGGCACATTGGGAGCGCAATTGTTTGATCGCACAATTGATTCATTGCAGGAGCTAAAAATAACTGTAGCAACTCACCATACTGCAAATTCCAAAAGTTTCATGTTATAGCAGCCAATGAGATCTCACCTTCTTGGCCAAGCACATAAATTCTGGTTAAAATTGCAAATCCAACTCCAAATGATGCCATCAGTTCTCTGGTGGCATAAAAGGCCACAGAATCATCAGTAAGTATAAGTAGTGAGGGGGAGAAGCCCTCCTCACTGTTGACATCTTAATAAAGCAAGTTTATGCCCAGAAATTATTATCTTATTGCAAGAATTGTCTATTTTTGCTCAAATTTAATTATTCTCTTTGCATCTATTTATGAATCCACTACTCAATACAAACTTGCATACCCATATTCTCCCGGCCATACTCCTGTTGCCTTGCCAAACTGCCCTGCGCCCTTGACCTGGAGTATTTCCATCCCCATCACCTGGATCTACCACCAGTAATGAAGGATATTCCAACTTCCCCTCCTCTCCCTGACGCGCCTCCCACCCAGGACTTCAGCAAGCTGGGGTTTGTCTATATAACAGTATTGGGGCTGGCCAACCAAGTTGTGCCCCATACTGGGAGTTGGCAACCCCTAGCCACTGCTCTAAACTACCTGGTCCGCATAGCGCCTATTGTGTACATGGCCTTTCAGGCCCGGCCTGTCTCCCCTGTGGGAGTCCAGCCAGACTCTAGTATGGGCCGTGACATGCCTGAAGCCAATCAACCAATGAGACAGGCTGTGGTAATGTTCTTTGATGTAGCAGAGTTACAAAAAAATTTGAATGGATGGAATCTAAAAAAGGGAAACCAGCCTCAGCTGATTTGGGGATCAGCATTTTAGGTGCATGTAGCACAGCTTTAAACCCAAACTCTTCTGGAAACTAAAGCATTTTCCAATTGTTTTTTGGTAGGTTAATTGGGAATATTTTTCAAAGATTCTCCCAGCATTGGTGAAGATTAAATTAGAGGCTTGATACAGGGTACATAACTTTACATAGTAATAGTAAATTAATCAATCTTTAAAACAACAAACCATGTGTTTTTTATTTTCCTGTTATTGTGATAAATAGGCAACTTTTGGGGAAGCTTCAAATAGTGTTTTTGAGAAGAATACCTTATTGAAATAATTAATTATGCTCTTATAGCCAGAATTATTGTGATAGTGACTTAATTCAGATCAGTAGTTGTGTATCAGGTGTCATAGCTTGGATCAGGAATGAGCAGTTAGATGAACAAGTCAGGTGAAAATTGGTTTGATATCAAAACAGTAAAATGGTTGTGAAATTGATTTGGTACCAAATTGGGTAATGTATGGATGTTAAACTAGGTTGGTGATAGCCAAATTGGTTTAACATCTGAACCTTCAGTAATTGTTTTCTCCTGGTTTATCCCAGAACAGCATCATGACTTCATATCAATGATTCAGGGGGGCATAATATTTTTCTATATTATGTGCTAGATAATATTCCATTCTATTTAACTTCAAGCGTAAAAATGGCTATCAAGATTACATTTCTTCTTAATTTAAGTTAGAGTGAAGCCTCCCAATTTGGTTTGAGTTGTCCCAGTTTACTTCTGGTGTCCTTATTTTAGATTTAGGATGCTGCAATTAACTTTTGAATTTAGTGGGGACTCTTTATTTATGATTTGGAACTTGGATGTTAGATTTGGAGATCTTCATTTTTTGAAAAAAGGCATAGTGAGCTTGATAAAGTTGGTTTGTGGAGTTGAAGATCCATATCAGGTCCCTAGCAAGTTTTTTTGTCCACTTGGGATATGCAGCCATAGTTTAAACTTTTAAAGTATCTATGAGATCCTGAATTTTGTCTAATTCAATTAAAAAATCAAAGTCACATGTTGGATTGCAAGCCATGCATGTTGAATTTGACGCTCCCACATTTTGACCAACAGGTTCAAAATCTGCAGCGCTAAAGGCTAAAGCCAAAATTGTGATGAGCCAGAGATAAGGTTGCAGCTTTTGTAGTGTTGGAGTAATGTTGCTATCTAATAAAGATGTCAGGATTTTGGAATATTGACTAATTAACAGGTTCAACCAGTTAATGCAGGCCAGCTGTCAATCACTCTTAGGAATGGTTTCAACAGAATGACGCGGGCTGCCAGATCAATGAATCAACAACCAAATTATGTCCTGGCATTAAAAATTTCATACATTGCAATTAATTAATGGAACATGCAATTACTGCTCATTAATTAGTCCACCTCAACAACCACTTCAAACATGCTTCTCATAATAATTACTATTCCAATCTTTAATTATATCCTAGAACAAGGGCCATCACATGGGCTGTCATTTGAAACACTTCTAGAAGAGTCCAAAATGGACTGGACTGTCAGGCCAAACACTCTAAGATAAAAAAGCTTGAGCCTATTGTATTATAGTAGCTCTGATTAAGTGAAACAATCATCTCTGTGAGCTAGTAGCCAACCACTGGCTAGCTAGCCCTGTAAGTGGCCCAGGTAGACAGAAAGAATACCAATCTGTGGAAGATGACAAGCAAGCCTTCCATTAAAACTACCCCAAAAAGGATGGGCCTCTTGCTGTGTTGACTTAATGCTGCTTCAGTTGCTTTTAGCGCCGTGAGCTAACTCAGATAAAACGTGGGCAGGCGGGCAGACTTAAAGCCAGTCCATTAGAATAAAAGACTTATGATTCTGTATTGACTTGATGATTTATCCAAGTCCTATTTTCTTAATGTGATCCTCTCTCAAGCTTTAAGTGGAGAGCAAAAGATGATACTGTTGTCATACAGTATTAATTCCTATAGTTAAATATAGAGACAAACTATGAACCTATATCCAGAAGTAGGAAGAACTGTCCCAAATCCTTTGCACCTTGGTCCCTGTCAGACTTGCTACTTCTGATGACAACAAAATATTCCGGGCCAAAGGTTACGCCAAAGTCACAGGTTCTCTGTACTTTCCTAATGTAAGAAGACTTAGGATATCAGCTGGCAGATGATAAAATACCATGGTCCGCAATTTTCTGACAGAAGACATTTATAATTTTATTTTGTTTATAGAGTAAAGAAGCTTTAAAATAATATCCAAGTGGTTGTTTCTATCTTAGCATGCTTTAGGCTTCCCAGCTGTTATACCAAAAAATGGTATCAGCTCAGGGTATACAGAAGTTATACACTAAGCATACATGAAAAAAGGGATTTTCTACCAATTAACATATCATCTTTGATGATGCTGATTTGTCCAGTGCCTGACTTCTGTGACTTCCTTGCATCCTGAACAGACTTTAGCTTATTTCTCTAACAGCTTTGAAAATCACCACAATTTAAAGTTTAGGTTATAAATGTTGCATCCACTGGTATCATGCTTTGATATTTTATTTGGATGCCCATAATGTCTAAGAAACCTACCAGATAAATGGCTATAGCACTCTAGCTAACATCTTAGTTTACTTAAAAAATAGCTCACATAGTATCACCTTGATAATACTGGGGCTATTCATGTGAAATACTAAAGTACATTTTCCAATAAAATATATTCCTTGGTTGATTCTACTCTTCTGATCAATTACCCAATACTTCTTTTTTAAAATAGCACTGTTGTATTGACATAATGCTCATTGATAGCAGTATTAATGCATAGCCTTACATGGCACTATTGTGGCAAAGTGAAAAGGTTCAAAGCAACTCAAAAAACATATTCATAATTCTAATATAAGACAGTGAAGCATACATTAGTTAGGATTCTGGAACATTTGCATATTTAAATTAACAGGTTAATTTAGGATTTTAAATGCAAAAAGGTACAGTAATTTTCAAACCTGTTGAGATAAACAAAAAATCTCAGTCTAAGAACGAAAACAACTCACTCTAAAAACAAAATGAAGGAATTTATATTAAATTACAATAGATTTGGATCCACTTTGATTTTGCTTTTAGACTGAGTTGTTTTTGTTTTTAGATTGAGATTCTTTGTTTATCTCAACTGGTTTGAAAATTACTTTATATTTCCCTATCTTACTTGTACGAGTGGAAAATTAAGTCACCTACAATACTGATGCTTGCAAGGCCTCTCGCCATATGCGATAATTATTTGAGAGATTTCAAAAGCCGGTCCCCTCAGCGGTAAATGTAGCTTAATGAGCGGACAGGGTTTGACCATAGCTACTCAAGACGGGTTCAGGGATATATGCTCAAGCCTTAATCATGATTTTATTTGTAGATCATAAAAATTGCATCAATGTTCAGATAGACTTAAGAGTGATTGTACTGCGATGGGGCTCAAAAAGCGCGGTAGGAAAATGTAAAGGCTCTAGTTTGAGTTGATATAGTGGCTGGTCTGATATCGGGCCAGGAATGCAATCTGTAAGATTCATGGGATGTGGTTGATTTATCGCATTTACTTCAGCAACTGAAAGTAAATGTTATTTTGGTAATGGGTGGAATAAATTATTTAAAAGCATTGAAGAATAAATCCTTTGCATTGGCATAGAAAAACTACACGAGGGGGTGTATTAAAAAACTTGCGCGCAAAACAACAGCAAAAAGGAAGATCTGAGAGGGGAATGCTGACGCAGAGAAATTTAAAATAAAAGGGTCGGGGAATCAAATGCCGGGTTTTCAAAAATCTAGTCTGCAGAAACTTCATATTCGAGAATGGGTGCGCCGATATCTGATATCTCCGGGATAGTGCATTTGAGGTCAAAGGCTTTGCTGAGGACTACTTTGAATACTTTTTGGACATTGATGGAATGTGATGTGGAACAAAATATAAGAGGCGCTCTCATTGCCTTGGCAAACTTACGTGCCTAAATGATTTTAAAATTGGAATCGCAAGCAAAAATAAGGAGAAGAGGTTACCTGCTTCGTTATCTCTTCTTGTTCTTCTCTGCCAAAAGTTGCAAAGTGGTCGTATTTGGTTCCGACCAGAAACGGAATGGCAGTCTAAACCAATAAGGAAAGAGACTTTTGAAAACTAACCTTATTGAAGCCCCGCGCCTGCCTATACCACTCTTTTATGCTGTTAAGCGTGGCTTTCCGCGAAAGATCAAACATGAAAAGAATTGCAACAGCATCATTACAGACTAAGGGCAACATGTTTACAAACTCTCTCTGACCTAATTGACACAGAGAAATAAGGCAAAGCAACACTGGCATACTTACCACCCAGATCCCAGATGGAAAAAGTTATTTCAGTGCTTCTGATCGAGATAGTCTTTTCCATGAAATTTACTCCTATTAAATGAAACCATAATGAGCGAGTTTTACAGGGTAAAATAAATAGAATCAAAGTTTTCAGCAAAAACTCACCTAAAGTCTGAATGTAATCCTCGTCGAAAGACCCTTCCACATATTTAACCATCAAACTCGTTTTCCCGATTTGGGAGTCACCAACCATACCAACCTTAATGACGACACTAGAAACAAAGCAGACTTTCAGCGAAATAAAAAGAGATGAGCTGTAAAGATGAAGCACGTTAGAAATAATACCTGTTTTTCCCATCCTCTGCTGAAGCCATAGTTTAAACTTTATTAGAAGCTATTTTTTCAGGTTGAAATGACAAGAAAAATAATTGTGGGCAATGTTTAGTCAAGCTTTTCGTGAGATTAGTCTATAAATTTTGATGGGATTAATAACGGTTTTGCTTGATAATTTTTGAAAAAGGAGTTGGAAGGCTTACAAGAACGTGAGAAAATATTAAGCTTTAGTAATATGGGTGTTTATTATTAGTTGTGTGATTTTAATATTTACAATATATTTAAATAAATTAAATCTCAAGCAAATTGTAAAGTGAAGTCTCTACTATTAATAATGTTCAGCCAAGGACACCTACAATTAAGTGCTCGAAACTGAGGATCTTGCTAATGTGGAGTGGCAGAAGTTTCAACAACAGGCTTGTATGAATCAACGTCTGCATTTTGGCATCAAAATTAAATGGTTCATGAAGCTCGAATAACTGGATGGAGATTTAGCCAATGGGGTCGCACGAATCGAAGTAGCATGCAATCAAAGACGTCTGACGGGGGAGGCACTGGATAAAAGGACCTTGAGCCTTGGTGTAATAATGTGCGAGGTAACTGATCCTTATTGGTGGCTTACAATCCTTTAAACTAATTGCTTCAGAATAAATGGGGTTTTAAATTATTATCTCACAAATTCAACTGATACAGCATGGGCCCTAAAGAACTTTGGAGTCGCCTTGAGCAACATTCTGGATTGAAGACTGAGCATGAAGTCCACTGCTTATCATCTCATGAATTCAACTGGTGCAGCACAGTCCCTAGAGAACTTTGGGGTTGCCGTGAGCAACCATTCTGGATTGAAGACTGAGCATGAAGTCCACTGATAAGGTCTCAGGGGGTTCTATTGCTCTAACAGATCTGTCGGAATTAAACTTTATTTCCTGACGTCAAGGTTCGGTTTGGAAGCTCCCATTGCATCAATCTGTATGGTTTAGTTCTCAAGGTTGGTAATTATAAAGCGTTTAGCAATGGTTCCCCATATTATCCAAGAATTTTCAAAACAGGAGCGACCACACCTCTTCATTCCGATAAATCATACCATCTATAAAACTTTAAGCTCAAACCTGCAACTGTGTCTTCATCCTGATTGCCCCCACCTCCACTATGCAGGGGCTCACATTGAGTTGCCAGGCAGTATCTACTATCAGAATATAACCCAATCAACCTCTATATCATCTCTTGATATTACCACAATGCTTATTACCTAATAAGGTAGCCCATCTTTTCCTTCACAGCTGCACAGCCATAAAAATGAAGGTTAATCTCAAATACTGACCATCCTCATCCATTAAGGCAGCTATATACAACCTAATAAAATTTATGGATCTCCTATTTATGGCCAATAGAGACCCCTCAGCCACTATCACTTGTAGATCCTCTTGATCAATGTTTCCCATGTTTATCCAAATATTGCAGCACATTATACAGCTTCACCAGCACTAGCAGGCTTGGGGTTGATCATGTTGCAGCTGAACTGATGGTAGTTCAGTATCAGTTGTAGGGAAGACAACATTCCAGAAAGGGATCAGATAACAGCTTTGAAATGAGGTGTCCTTTATCCCAAATATTAGTGAATTATCATACCAAGTGTCAAAATAGCCAGGTTGACTCTTGGAAAAGCTCCACACAAGAGACCCTGTGCCACTCAAACCAACTTCCCTTCACCCAAAGCCAAATGCAGAAGTCAACTTGAATTACCAAAACAGGGAACAAGACCCAGTGACAATCTCTACTTGGTGGACAGCTCGGTTTAGCCCTTCACACTGTACCAGGATCAAGCACCCCTGGTCAATACAATTGGTTGATCAGCACAATCTTGTCCCCCCTAAAGGATTCATCAAACCTATATAATCTCCTATAACTCAAGTAAAGATACCATCTAGTTCCCAAATATTTTTCCCTTGTAACTCTGCTAATACAGCACTGTTATAACACAAGGCAAGGCAATAGGCTATTAAGGGGTGGCACAGTTGCAGTGATCCAAATAAGGTGTACACTCATGTTGGACAAGTCATGAGTGGGATTGTCTTTGTAATTGAATTTTCTCCTTATTGGGAGATAAATGAATCCACTAGTTCAAGGGAATGAATCATGTATGATATTAGATATGTTACTGTCACAGTAGTTTCCATAATGCCAGGAATTGTCTATCCTAGTTGGAAAGCTAAGAAATTGGGACAGCAGTTGACCAAGTTGACATATTTAAACCAAACTGTTGACTGGAAACAGGTTACCACTGCTTTAGTTTGTCAGCACAATTTGATTCTCCAGAGCAGATTGACCCTAATACATAGACGTAATCTGAGAGCCACCCAATACAACCTCATTTATCAGAATGGTCATCAAGAATTAACCACACAAGGGTTTTTGCCTTATGGATAAGCTACTATTTGGAACAATGAGATGGAATATGAGCCATGGGTTCAGGTGGTATTGCTGAGTCAATAATTTTGATACATGTTGAAAATGTTCCCATTTTTCAACTCTCAAGCGTTGAGTCCTCCCTAAAAATTATACTTGATAAGCTTAAAATTACCTCCTGGTTAAACATTTTTTAAATTCATCCCAAGTGGGTCTGCTCTGCTACATTCCCTACATCTTGATCTTAAATCAGATTGTAATGTGAAGATGGGGTCCTGTGCTGGGCTCTACGTTGTCTATGCCTCCTAATAGTATGCCAATGCCCGCCAATCTTGGAGTCTTTACTGCTGAATCCAAGACTGAGACTGCTACTACTTCCTATCCCCAATTTCTATTCAGAGGATTCTTCAATTTTTTCACAGGCCATTTATCTAGGACCACTCTGGTTGGGTTTGATTATCTTTTTGAATCCTAGTGTACCCTTTGGAAATTTCACTAGACAGTATCTGAAGCTTTGGTGGTGGCTAATCATCAACTCCTTATGTATTTGGGTGATTATCCCCCACCACTTAGAGACCTCTTAATTTCATCCAGTAATTTATGTCACAATTATGGGGTGGTGCACTGTACACCCCTATTTATTATGAGGCACAGTGACAACTTTGATGTCAATCCCAGTTGCAACACTCCCCTGGCTCTGCTGTGTCAACCTTAATGACTATGGGGACCTGTGAAGTAACTTAAAAGGTGCAAGAGAAGCATTTCTGGGTGATATGGCACTGCTGGGATGAAACCAGTTGTGATGGAGCTGTTTGGTGTTACCCTTGGCACATTTTAGGCAGTAGGTATGCTTGCGGTAACTTTCATCCCTTTGGTGGGTCCAGGGATTTGAAAATCTAATTTATCTTGCCAAGGATTGAGAGTGTATACCAGGTCCTCTACAGTGTAGAAGGCCTCCAGGTGGTTGATAGCTCCCTGAACCCATGTGGGTTCCACTTTCCAAGCCTTGACATGAAATTGTGTAGGGAATGACATAATTACAAGAGGAGGTTTCCAAGAAATGTTGAGTGCAGCTTTCCCTGACAGATCTCTTACATTCATCTGAGGCCCCAAGAGCTAGAGTGCTGGGAGTGATTTGGTACCACTGTTGATTCTGGCCCTCAGGGTGAGGAGTGTGATATATAGACATTCAGTCCATGCTGTGTTAGGATGCTCTTGCAATAGTTTGGAGAGTGGTTGCACTAAAGAGCTATTGATCTATTTACCCAATCATTGCTTGAGGATTCTAAGAGGTGGCCACTACTTTTTCAAGTGCCTTCTTGGCACATTAGGTCTTCATGATGTCCCTCACAAGTTCCTTACACCATCTGTGATTAGGAGTTTGGGACAGCCAAATCTGGCTGCAATTTTTCAACAAAGCAATTCACTACAGCGGTGGTATGATTGATGTTTGCTTGCACAACAGGCCAACATATGAACTAATCAATGGCAGTGATGATGCAATGCCTGCCCAATCTACCTTCAGGTAAAGGCCTCACAGTGTCAAGAGCCTGCTGCTAAAAGAGTTTCATGGCCTCCACTGGAAGAACTAGTTTAGAGTTCAGGAATATACATGCTCATTTTGCCTAGTATACAGGGCTGTAGGAGATGTGATACATCTTGACGCTTGCGTGGCCACCAGACCTTACGCTCCATGATTATGTAGGGGTTGGGGCTGCATATGTGGTCCAGGTTATGTCAATAATAAAGAATGGTATCCTTACACTGTACTGTCATAATTTAGAGAATCTTTTTCCTGATATCAGCCCAAAAAAATAAGTTTCCTGTGTTGGTGATAAGCTGCCCTTGGTTATTTTTTAACTTTGATATGGGTAAAGAGTCAACCCCCTTGTAGCAGGTGGCCTCAGGATATAGGTACAGAAGGGGTCAGTTGGTTTGGGCTATTGTTCCCTGTGATTATTTGGAATATAACTGGGAGAGAGCATAATATGCAACTAACTCCTTTCCAGACTTATAATCTATTTGTAGTTGGTAGGGGATAGGCATTTGATCCTGCCATCCTGACAGCAGGACAGGTGTATTGCAGTATTGAGGAGGATTGTGGTTGGTAAGTGTATTAGGGAAAACTTGGTGCCCTTCAGATGGCAGCGTCAATTTTCACACAGCTTACAATAGCAGCTAGCTCCTTATTATGGATAGGATGGTGCTGTTCAGTATCTGTTAGATTTCTGGATCTTTAGGTTACAGGAAGAAATTCTCAAATATCCGCCTCTACAATGAGGACTGCTCTATGGCACAGTTAGGGGTATCACGTTTGATCTTATACTGGAAATCACAATTGAGAGAATACAGTGAACACATATAAGCAGGTCCTTCAGGAATGTACTACTGGTGGCTATACTAAAAATTTTCCTAATTAATGTTTATCCTTGTTGATTGCTTTTCATATCTTTGGCTGCTCATAGAAAGGACACTTATGAGAACTGTGAAAGAGTAAAAGTGTTCCCTGTGATGAACATGCCAAGTAGCATTAATATCACAAGACCAACTGTGATTATAATAAAGTTTGGGTGATCAATCACAATGATTGTTGTTTTATCTTTCCATCTTTTTTAGGTGCTTATAGGAGGGACATCTTTAAGGTATCATTTAAGAGTTAGAAAGCTAAGACCACCTGTTAAAGTTGTTTAAATCAAATTCAAGCTCAAATAAAAGTTATGGGGGGAAATTGCCCACACTAAAATGATAAAAGAGAGGTACACTGGAGATTTAAGCCTAAAAAACTACATGATAAGAGAAGAAATTTCAACAAAAAATGAGTAGCAAAAGAGAAAAAAAGATATGAAAATGAACAATAAAAATAAATGATTTTGTGATAAAGAGTACAAAACCTGTTGATCTCGGGTGGAGGCCTTTCTCAGACAAGAAAAAATGGCAGCAGCCATGGTGTGAGAGGGGGATCTTAGATTCCAAAGTTACTTTCATCTATAAAGGAGTTAAATTTTTTGTTTGGTAGGAAAAACTATCTGAAAACAAGTTTTCAGAGGGTAAGTGGGAGGGACTGTAGCTCAGCTGGGTGAATAGATCTCATTTCTGATTGTCTGACCAGAAATATTTTCACCTCTTAGTTAGAGACCACTGTTAAAACATTTATGACATCATAATCTGATATTTTTGATTGTCTGGCCAGTCAACTGCCAAGCACCATAGGGTAATGATATCTTGTGATCTTCAAGGCATACCTAACTGGGAAATATTTGGGAGATGCAGATTATTTTCTTCAGTCACAATAGGAGCTGTTTTCACCCATTTTTATTGATGACTAAATTTAAATCATCTAATACTTTTAGGGGTTTTGCAACTTTCCTTTTCCCATTCTTTGTTCTTAGGCAATCTATTCCAGGAAAAAATTATACTACTGTGACATCACCACTGGGGTGACTATTCAGGGATAAAACTGCTAAACCTGATGTCCTGGGATGCTTAGAAAGTGTATTTAATTACTCTGCAATCAAAGACCAAGATAACCATTTGGGAAATTAAGAAAAAAGGGATAGTATGTGTATCTGTCTATTTAAGGAGTAGATGGAGGGGCATCACTATTGCTTTATGTGATGATTGAAAAGCATGTGCTAGACCATCACTTGCTGTATAAAAGATCCCATTATTCCAAGGAATTGCTGATAGGATCCTCAAAACATTTCTCTAAGGCAGTTTGTTATGTAACAAAAGTGGAAAGTTCCATGGGAAACTATTTCTCAGGATGCTTTGCTACAATGGAGAAAAATCCACAACTCTGTTGAAATGTTGATATAATGGAGAAACACTAAATCTTAAAATTTCAAAATTTAACACCTCACCAGTAAAATGTTTATGCTCTCTTTTAGGGTTCAGGGAAACTTTTCAGATAGGAAGAAAAGCAATTAAATGTCAGGGATCTATCTGGGGGGTTCCTGAGAACTTGAGGGTGGACAGCCTGCAGGCCCTGAATGAAGGGACCACCACAGGATTGGAGCTAATTTTACAATTTAGGATAATGATATACCAAGGATGGCCCAGGTTTGCTGGTGGGCACCATGGAATCAATAAGGCCAGTAAGGGTAATGTACATCACCCCAAATATTTGAGTCAAGGTGGATTCATAGGATGCAACTGATTCCTGCAGGCAGTTAGGCTGTGGGGTAAGGGGTGGGGTCATTGGTACTAGGTAGGTGGGCAGGTGGTTGTATTTGTCTCAGAACAGCAGGGGGGTACAGTGATCCAGGCTTCTTCTCTTCTGATGACTTCAGTCTCTCTGGTCCTGGCCTTGGGTTCATAGAGTAGGATTTCCTCTAAGGTGAATTCTGAATACACCAGGTTGGCTGGATATTCAGTAAAACGTACTGGGCCAAAGGGTGCTCCTGGTGGACAATATAGTTCAGGTGGTTAGTCAGCAGTTTCTTGGGGTTGATAGGTGTGGGGGAAGGTGCTGCAGAGGTTAGACTGAAAATGAAAGAGAAATAAAATCAAATACAGGATGACCTGGTTGAACCAAAGGTTCATATCACTTTATTGCAAGAATGGCAATGGGCAACTTACTGGCGTATCAGGGTATAAGTATGCCCATCTGCCATGGAAAACTTTTGCAGACCCCCTCAGGCCAGGTGGTACCATCTACCAGGGTTTGGAAACCCTTGGTGGCGTCCTGAACAAGGGATTTCTCATTGTTGGGTCAGGGCAGGGAAACTTTAATTCCCTTTTTGAGCTGCAGGATTTGTCATCCTCTGGTGGCCCACATTCTAAAGGAAGTTTCTTCATTTTCTCATCAGCAGTGGCCCCAGTTATCTCAGGATTGTTGATCAGGTCAGCACTCTCATTGGCAGAGCTACCAGGATCCTTTTGCAGGCAAGACATTGGTGTAGATGGCTCCAAGTTGGTAGGTCTCAGGAATTCCCCCAAAATTGAGTTTTTTTCTGGTTTGAGCCCAAAAAACGTGGGTACCTGGGCCTGCAGGCTGGCAGCCCACAGGGTTTCAGGGTTCAAATCCCATAGTTGGGATTCTTCCCTGTGCATTTTTAATATGAGTTTGTCACTTGTGATATTAAGAGAAGTTATGAAATGAGTCATTGGCTGGGTTCAAGGCCTATTCTACTGATGGAGGTTGTTTTTGGAAAATCCTAAAGCTTAAAGAAATGATACAGAAATCCTAGCATGAATGTTTAGGCTTTTTAGTAAGGTAATACTCAAAGCTAATTATATGGTAGATATAAGGCTAAAATGAATTTCTTAATCCTTTCAGATAGATGTCTTTAATAGAAATAAGCTGAAACAAGGCACTTGATATCATAGATTAAATAATGGTACTGAGGAAGATTATCTGAGCATCTGAGATCTCCCAATAATAACTTAGAAAGACATTAATCTGTGACCAATAGATTGATGCCAATATATAGAAAGCAAGGATTTTAGAACCACAGATTAATGTAACTGTGGCATAATAGAATGATAATACAAGTCACTAAATTAGAATGTTTCTAAGAGGGTCTTTCTTCTATGAATAATAAAGATTTTTTAAAGCCCTTAAATCTATTTATCCTTTTAAACCATGAAGAAATCCAAAAAAATTAATCCTAACCCAGCCCATGTGGATCAATACAGAAAGCACTATATGCTGTTAAATAATAACAAATTATCAGATGTGGAATGGGTGAGAATCACAAAAAATGTGAAGATTTTGTCAAGGGGAAAAGATTTTCACCTAGAAGAGTTCACAGAGTTATTCCAAGAGCTGTAATAACCCCAGAATGGACAAAGACATGTAGATATAATGATGTATAGAGCAGATTCAAGAATTTTTGTTGAAAATATGATAGAAGATTTTGCATGCTTACAAGTCTAGCATAATGTCTTATCAACAAAACTAACTCACCTAAAGTATGATATCACAACCCTTCTGGGCCCTTTTTTGGCTTGATACATACTTTGGTGGCCTCTGGAGAGCAGGCACACCACAGAAACTGTATAAATACAGCTGTGAAAAAATTCTACTTAAGTTTTAAAGGCCTGGTATCTGATTAGTGTCCAAGAAAACTGATTCTTGATATCTAACAGCTTGAAAAGAGGTGCTATTAGCTTACCATAATTATTAATGAACTTTATCACATGTAAAATCATTTCTAGGAACATGCTTTTGGCTGAAATCAGTGGGGGTTTAATATTTATGGTAGGACACGCCATTTCAAAAACAGCATCTCAAAAAACGGCATCTTGAAATACACCATCTCAAATTTCTGCTATCTCAATTTACTAGTAAAAACACTATTTTGATTTACGGAATTTTGACTAAGAAAAAACAATTTTAAAGTTTTAGATTTTTTGAACTCCAAAAACAACCCAAAAAATTCTCAAAAAATAAAATTCAAAAAAAATTATTTATAGGCTTAAAATTGCCTCAGAATTCCAAATCTGCAATAAAAAATGGGGTCAATTAGTAGCAACATAGTTGTGTAAAGCCCAAAAGTTAAAATATAACCAAAAACAACCATTTTCATCTATTTTAAATATAAACTATACTTTAAAATAAGCATATAATTGTACCAAATACTAAAAAAGTCAAAAAATAATAAAATTAAAGAAAAGAAGAGAGAAGATAAAGGAGTGTTTATTGCAAATAGACTCAAACATTGGTAGAAAGAGCAACTGAGATAGCTTGGAGATGCTCAAGCTTGCTATCCTTGGGATAGTAGGCAAGGACCACCTTGCTAATCTCTGTATACTTTTTCACCGCTTTGGTCTGCTTGGGGGATCACCCTTGGTCTTCATACCTGTTTTAAAGAGGCGGGCGGAGATGGCCTGCTGGGTTTTGAGATGCACCATGATTTTATTGAACTTGGGCTTCTGAACCAGGAACCTTATGGCAAATTGACTATGCCACCCTTCAAGAGAAGAGGTGGTCTTGATTAGGCCATCTTTTACCTGATTAAAGCATTTACATGTGATTGAGTCACTGCCTTTTCTAATGTGGCGTGCTCCCTGAAAAATACCAACCCATTGAGTTTCAAAGTACTCAATGAAGGGCGCAAAGGCTGCCTGGTTGGCAATAATGTAAGGATGGCAGAGGAGGGCATTGTAAAAGGCATCAGTCTCCTCCTTTTGCACAAGGGCAAGGGCAGAAAAGCAGTTGAACACGTCCTTTGCTTCCTTTGTGCCTTCAGTGTAGACCAGCTCATGAAGTGTAGAGCACTTTTGGAGGCAGCAGCAGAGTGCCTGCCAGAAGTGGAAGTAGCATCCCTGAGGGGAGCTCTTGAAGACTCTAATAAAAGCATTGGCCTGAGCCTGCTCAAACTCTACTACCAGATATTCATGGTAGGGAAGGCTTTTGGGCTTTTTCTTGATTGGGGTGGCTTCCTCTGACTGGGTCTTTTTCTTGCGCCCTCTAGTCTCCTTTGGCTCCTCTTCAATGGTTGGGAAGATCTCATCCAACTTGGCCTTTAATATTGTTAGAGCCCAGATATAAGTTTCCTGCTTCTTATTTGGGAGGAAAAAGAAGACCAGGGGAAGAACTAGATTGCCAACATGCCCATGGATATTCCAAAGCTGGCTGAAGAGCTTTGGGCAGGTGGAGAAAGTGCCATCTGCAAGCCAGGTCTTGCATTTTAACAGATTGCAAAGATCCTGGCTTGTTGCAAAGCAGATGATCTGCTCTGGGGCATGTTGACCATCATTTTGAAGGAGGAATATCTCTTCATGCAGTGAAAGCTTTTGCTCCTCAGTTAGAATCAACTGGTCAATTGATGTATCACTGACGCTTTCAGTGCTAGAGCATATCTCTGGTCAGTGAGATATCTCTGTAGTTTTGAGGCACTACCAACAGTTGCCAGTTGGGTATCATTTAGATTAATGAGCGCATTTTTTACAACCTCAGTTGCAGTTTGGTCCTTTGTGGTTGGGATCACCTGGCAAAGAAACCAGCAGATCAGTTGATATAGAGGATTGAAAGGCTCAGCACAGTCATGCCCAATAGTCAGGGCTTTAAACCAAGTGAACCCATAGGTGGTAAGTCTAGCTGGACAGCCAACATGATCACATTTAAAGTGATGTTGACAGATGGGCTTCTTCTTGTTGCTGCAGCTGAAGCTGTAGCCCTTGTAGACAAAACCAGTACCCCTTTCTTAGTCATAATTGGATAGCTGATAGGGTATGTTGTTGGCACAGCAAAGGTGCCATTTTGGTTGCATACATTATGGATTGAGTTAAAATCCCAGAGCTCAATTGGCTCATCTGCAGGAGCACCAGGCTCAGGCTCCTCTTCATCCTCAGGCTCTGAAGTGGGGTCAGAATGGCAATTGAAGTTGAACAACTTCTCTTGAGGGTCTGAAGGGGGAGTAAACAAAAGGAAAATGGGGAGGGGTTGGGCTTGTTTCCTCAGGCTCTGGTGAGGGCGTAGGTGTCTTGGGAGGAGCTTTACCTTTAGAAGGCTGCTTTTTAGGGGTAGTTTTGGCCTTCTTGGCCTTGGGAGGAGTGGTCTTGCCTTTGGAGGTCTTGGAGGCCTTGGACGCAGCTTTGTTGATGGACTTGGGAGGCATCTAAAAGTGAATTAGTATCAAAATATGAGCAATTTGGGGGTTGTTTTTAAAGGTAAAAATGAGAATGTTTTTACTATTAAAGTAGTACTTATTTTTACATAGAATTGTAGAAGAAATCTAAAAATATATACTATCAAAATTTCAATGTTTTTTGTTTTGTAAAAATATTTTTTTATTTGGAATGCAAGTATGCAAAACTTTGAGTTTTGACTGAAAACTTGCAGTAAAAATGGCGTTTTTGAAGTGATGTAATTGAGGTGCCATAGCTCAAAAACATAGTGTTTTTGACCATTTTTTATATTAAATTAAGAAATTCACAGTGGAGCTACCTCAACTGGGCCAAAGAGTAAAAATTGAATTTATCAAAAACTAGCTTATACAACTGGGGTTAAAAAGTATCCAGTTGTTTAGAGGAGGCCAAAAAAAATATATTTTCAAAGTTTCATATGTTTTCTTACATTTTTTACTAATATAGTTTTTTACGTGAAAATTTACTTTTAAAAAATGGAAAGCATGAATTGCGGTGAGGGAATTGATATAGCGTAGCCTGGCGTCATATGTAATTTCCCCTTATTTTTCCCTATTCATTGTGCGCCTTGAATCAATTGGGTGATATGAAATTTGGTGGAATTCTAAGTGACGTAAATTGAAATGGCGTAATCACCCCCTTCCATATTAAAATCACTATTAAAATATTTTATTAAGAAAATCCTTATCAACGTATCCATGTATAATAAAGTTATAAATTACATATAAAAAACTGGTTTTTTTACCCAGCAATGACAATCACTAGAAGGACTATCATAGTGGCGTCTATTTAAGTTGTTCTTAGTATAAGTGTCTTAGATTAATACTATAGGAACATCTTCTGGTACTATACCACAGGCTTTGTTTTAGTTTGGATATAAGCTTATTTTAGTTTTAGATAAATGGTGTGATTCAATATGACGTAAAGTTGAGATGGCGTAAACACGCCCCACAGTAAGTGATTTCATATGTAAATAAAGTTAGCAAAATAAGATTTAATTAATCTGACTCGAAGTGACAGAATCAAGATGGCGTAAATTCAAAGTGCTGCATTATAAAGATATATGTAAATTTTAACTATTTTATTGTTTATTTTATTTTTTTGTGATTCAAAATCACTAATGCAAAAAACACCATCTTGAATTAAATTTGAGATGGCGTTTTTTGAGATGGCGTTTTCAAAAAGGTGTGACATACCATATTTATGATGGCCTTGATTATGAATGGGTCAGGCTTGATACCAGCAGATAAGATTGTGTGTCTAAAGAAGAGTAAATCTTTCTGAAAGAGATCACATTCGAAAGGTTTCCTTTAAATCAATTCATATTAGTGGTGTTAAAAACAGTGTGTATATTAGGAAGTGCTCCTCATATCTCTGAAAGAACAAAATAATGTTGTCCATATACACTATAACACACTTCCTAATAATCTCCCTGAAAGATTCAATACATAAAATAAAAATGTAGATGATGTGTTTTTCATGTCAAACTCTTATTTTTTCATAATTTTGGCTCTTATGTGCCTTGTTGCACTAGTCAGAAGTGTCTGTGAAGATTAAATAAATATGTCAAGAGGAGCAAAATAAAACATGCAGAGAAGGAGAAAAACCTTGTAGTGAAGGAGGGTTTGTTCATTTGAGGTAGCTCTTCAAGGTGGGGGTCAGGATCAAATAGAGTCTTCAAAAAACGGTATTCAAAAGCACTCAGCCATGAGGTTGGGTGGTCAGCCAGGAAAGAAGATAAGACTGACATTATTGTGCTTTCATTAATAGTGAGTCACAGGAATAAATAGGTTGATCCAGTGATTCTAGGGCTTTATTGGCATTTAAAATCTCAGACACTAATTTTGTGGTTGATCATTTATGGGTATGCGTGATGTGTGATGTGATAAACTGGGTGATCAACAGGGATCAATCATGTGTGCTTTCTTTTAAAAGTGGGTTGTCTCTTATAGTGCATCAGAAATCTCAAGAGAAGTATTAGATAGAATTAAGAGGTGTGAAGTATTGCATTGAACAGCTTGATTGAGATTGTTTGTGGTATCAACTTGTTCCATTAACATGCTATTTTTATTTTTTGTCACATCATGTGATAGTTTATTTACAGTTTAATTTAATTCTTGATTCTGAAGAATATAATTTAATGAATAAGTTCATCTTAAAGCCATTGTAGTAAAAGTATCAGGTTAATTATCTCTTTATTATTAAACCTATATTGTGTCACAACATCTACTATTACTCCCTCTTGGTAAAGCAATTCCCTAAGTGACTCTTCAAATGATTCCTGGCTAATCATTAAGTTGATGGCACTCTTATAATTTGCCTGTGACCGTACAACAGTCACTGTTAAGTATTTAGCCAAATAAATACTCCAAAATATAAAGTTGCTCTGTTTTTGCTGATTATTGCATGTAGATAGGTTGGATTGGAAGTCTTAAGGTAAAGATTCCTGAAAACTAATATCTATGTCCAATAAAAGAAAAGAAGGCAAGATTGACTAAGTCAATCTGGGAGACAGGATGTCTCAAAACAGTTTAATTAATTGGGAAGATTAATTAATAAATACACAGGAATATAATTAATGAGGATTTAATTATATTGCTTGAAATGCCTTGACTGTGTCAAGAAGTTTGGTTAAGGTTAACCATAAGCAAACCCCCAAATTTTGGGTTAAAAGCGCTGCCTAGTGAATTTTCCAGATGCTGGGGCGCCAAGGCGCTGCCTGGGGAAATTGCTGGGAGCTGTGGTGGTGCCTGGTTTGAGTTTTGGAGCATTTTAATGGGGTTTAAGGAAAAAAACTATTAAATGAAAAGATAACTAAATAAGGGCAAGTATGCCTAGGAATTCAGGTTTGATCAGCTGGTTCCCAGTTGGAACATTGATAGCTGAGTTTTGGGATGTTTAATCCACAGGGTTTTGGCGCCGGGAGTTGAGGAAGCTTCATGCTAAATTGGTACATTGAGATGAATGAAGCCAGGTGACTTCTTCCTATTGTAGGTTGATTCTCATAGGTTGAGAAATATTGGTGATCTTTTAGGTAAAGATATAGGTCTGGATGACTCAAATATCATAGACCATGTGAGATGAATCATAGGCTGATTCAGGAACTGGAGGGGTTTTCAGCCAAATATGCCCCAAAGGTATATAAGCAAAAACAGCTAAACTTTAATAAAGATATATTGAATATTGTCAATTTTGACACTTTCCCCTTAACTACCTTTTCAATTATTATGTATTCTTTGTTAATTTTTGAAAGGGGAAAGTTTATAGTAATTTGCGTAGAAACTGCTGCTGCCAGGAAAGAAGTTCATACAAGTTTGTTAGAGGAAGCTTGGGCAAGCTTGGAGGTCACCAAGACTGTGCCAGAGGAGTCCTTGGTGGAAGTAAAGGCTGTGTTTGAAGAGTTATACTCCAATTACTTTGCAAAAGAAGGGACTCCCACCCAAGGAAACCAAATATATGTGTGGGATTCCTGGAATATGTTAGTAGGATGGGATAAAATCTTACAAGTGAAAGCAAAGGCAAATTGTGAAATTGAGGCTTTAGGGGCAAGGGAGGAAAAGAGTGTTGAGATCATGGCTGGTTGGCGGGATAAAAAAAGTGTTGTCCAATAAAATTGCCTCCCTGGATACAAAGCTCCTCAAAGCTTTGTCACAGGGAGGTAATGGCAATAAGAGTCAAGGGCAGGATAATGGTAGGATGGACTGGTTGGACCTGGATCTGTCACAGAGCCCAACACGGGGGCCAAAAAACCCATGGAGAAAGGAGTCCAGTCTATGCTTGCCAAAATGTCACTATTCTTGAGAAATCCAAAGGAAGGAAACGCTTTCCTGAAGGGTTTTCTTATCCAAGCCTCTGGTCTGGAGGATGATGAGAAACATCATTGATTGGAAGTTCTTGCAGGTCCTGCCTGCTTCAAGTGGTTTAAAAGACGTAAAGGCAACAATTGAACTACGTTGTTAGAGGAATTTTGAGCCAGTTACATGGTAACCCTCAGACCTGGTGATGCTCTGCAGAAAGCCTGAGACATTACTCAAGCTGGCCATGAAACAGTGTCAATGTATCTTTCACAAATGGAAGATTTTCCAGCTTTTGTGGATGTGAAACACAATTAGTATCTGGTGGAGGATGTTTTCTTCACTGGAATGTGGCCTGGGTTGAGAACTCAGGCTTCTACGCTACGCTGTGAGAAGTTGTCATGGTCAAAAATTGTTCAAAAGGTCATTCAAATGGAATGGGATCTTGGTGGTCCTCCACACAGTGCTCCGCGCTCAAGAGTAGGAGCTCATGTGGCTGCAGGGGAAGGGTCTTCTGAGAGAACCAGACATCCTAGAAGTCCCTCCAAGAAGGATCACATGTCTAGATTTAAGCAGGCGTGTAAGTTTCCCATGGGAAAGGGATGTTAGATCTGGGGAAAGATGGCCATTTTACTGGGAAATGTCCTAATTGTGTGGAATTAAACAAGGAACACCCCAACCTTATGTTTAAGGACTCAGGAAAAGAAAGGCAGGCTTAGGTGTCTCCCAACCTGAGCTCGGTAATTCAGAGAATAATGGGAGAATGAGACTTTGATCTGAAAAGGCCTTGAAGGAGTACGGGAAAAGTGCCAGTAAACCAGTGAAGCCACCTGTACAGGAAATTGATGTCTCTTGTCCAACTCTGCCTGAGGGAAGTCCAGATGTCTCTCCAGATGAGTGGATATTGGATGTGCGCTTGGATATGAAGGAAGACGGGGAAATTACTTGGCAGCTGGTGCGGGTCCAGTTGAATGTGAATCAGCTCAAAGAAGTGGAATGGCGTAAGAAGGTGGCCCAGAGCATGCCAGCATTATTGATTGCAAAACCCTTTGTATGAGCATTGCAAGGGGTTATCCTTCTGGATATTTTTCTTGATTGGATCCTTGCAAAGGCAGTATACAATCCAGGTTGTGCTGGGGTAGCAGTATCAAAGAACTTTGTCCGTAAACATGGGATGGACCTATCAAGATTGGTCACACAGACTTTATCTTCTGCTGACGGGTTACCACTATTCAACAATATGTGTTTGATGAGGTGGTAATAAAATGGAAAAACACCATGGTCAAGACTTCTGCTGTAGTTTTACCAGGAGCAGGATTTGATGTTCTGCTTGGTATGACTTGGATTATTGAGGCCAAGGTGAGCCTGGATGCTGTCAAGAATGTCTTGGTTCATGATGGGGTTGAGTACACTTATCAACAACTGGCAATTCTGCCAGCACCAGAAGATGTTCAGTCAGTGGTCATTTACACCCAGAAACATTGCTCCATTCCACAAAAGGGAATTTCCTGGTTGAAACTGGTAGTTTTCAATTGTGAAACACAGGGAGGACAAGTTATACCAGAATTGCCCTGTCATATATCCTCAAATGTGGCAATATTTGAGAATGGATCAAATGGCAAACTCCTCAAGTCCTGGAAGTTATTTAACACTTGTGTGGTTCTTGTGGACATTCAGCAAGGTCAGAGTATTAGAGTTTGGATGCCTGTGATTGGGGAAGTCACAACAAATAAGCCTACTGTCTCTTATGTTTGTGTGCCCTTCAACAATTTAACCCGTATACTATGTCCAAGTGAAGCACCAGGTACCCCGTTGTATACTCTGGTGTGGAAATGGAGTAGTTGTTTCTTGTTGGACATATATGATGTGGGGAGAACTGGTCCACCCTATGTCATAAAAACGCTGACTGGGAAGCCGTACAAAGGATATGTACCCTGTTGTAGTCCTGCTGCAGTTGCTGCAATTAGAGAAGAGGTGGAGAAAATGCAAAGGGCCAACCTAATTGAGGAAAGTATCAGTCCTTACTTGGCTCTGATGGTTTGTATCCCAAAGCCAGATGGGAATATACACATTTGTATTGATTTCCAAATGGTGAATAAGAATATTGTAAATGATGCCTAACCAATGCACCGTATTGAAGACCAGCTGGATGCTATGGCTGGATATTCCTGGTTCACCACATTGGAGCTGACTAAGGGTTATAGCCAATTGTTAATTGATGAGAAGTCTAAGAGGTGACAGTGTTCTCTACACCTGATAGTCTGTATCAATGGAAAGTTTTGCCATTGGGGATGAAGACAGCAGGTGCTGTGTTTCAGCAGGTAATGGACCAAATTATGAAAGGACTTCAGCCTATATGTGTTTCAGTATATATAGATGACATTAATGTATATAGCCCTTCCTGGGAACAACATCTAGAGGATCTTGATCAAGTATTTTTCCAGATTGAGAAAGTAAAGTTGAAGATTAGTGTATCTAAGACTAAGCTTGCCTGTCAAGAGGTCAAGGTGTTAGGGTATGTTGTGAATTCTCAAGGGATTAAACCAAGTCCTGAGAGAGTTACTCCGTTGTTAAGTATGAGGTTGCTGCAGTCAGTCCAAGAGGGTTGGGGTTTTATGGGGTCAGTGAATTTCTATTGGAGATTCATACCTAATTGCTCTGCACTTGAAGAGCCATTGTTTGCATTAACAAGGAAAAACACCCAATTTGTTTGGGGACAAGAGCAAGAGTCAAGCTTCTTAGAGCTAAAGAGGAAACTCTCCAAAGCCCCCATATTAAGATTCCCCAATTTTTCAAAGTTGTTCTACATTGAGACAGATGCAAGTTCAACTGGTCTTGATGCTGTTCTTACTCAAGAAAGAGAGTCAAAGTTATCCCAACATCCTGTTGTGTATGGTTCTAAAACATTGGGGACCCCTCAACAGAAATACTCTGCTACTGAACATGAAGGATTGGTGATAGTATGGGTGGTGGAACATTTTAGGGCGTATATCCTAGGAATGCCGTTTATTATTATCACTGACCATGCATTGTTGAGAGAAATTCAGACTAAGGAATACTTACAAGGCCAAATGCAATTGTATGCAAAAAAGCTCTCAGGGTATGAGTATGATATCATCTACTGCTCAGGATTGGAAAATCAGATTCCTGACTTATTGTCCTAAGCGCTGTTGGCTTGTGGAGAAGTTGAGACGCAAGAAGCCTGGGAAGCTCTATCAAGGAATAGGATTTATGTAGAAAAATCCAAGCGTCTACAGGTGGTCAGAGATCTCCATGTGCAATGGGGAGGTCATATCCAATATGAGAAGTTATGGCAAGCAGTGAAAGCTCAATACTGGTGGTCAGAGATGAGAGCTACGGTCCTTCAGATTTTGTAAGAATGTGATATTTGCTCTAAGTTCTCAGCAGCAAAATCCAAGGTACAGCTCAAATCAGTGATGTCACATTATCCTTTTGAGTTGGTATCAATGGATAAAGGTCATATTACATTAGCAAGTGATTGGAAAGAATACTTTGTGATGGCCGTTGATTCTTTTAAAAAATGAGTAAAAGTTCAAGCACTGACTAAGGAAACAAGCGTTGCAATTGATAATTTTCTCCAAGAAGAAATAATAGCATGGCATGGATGTCATGAGAAAGTTATCACCAATAACAGACCACCTTATATAAACCCAGTGTTAACTAAGGAATGCTTGAAATGGGGCATCTCTAAGTTAACCTCAGCTCTATATCATCCCGAGACAAATGGTTTAGCCAAAAGAACCATTGGAACCCTGAAGCGTATCATGGAGAAATTGGCCAATGGGACTACAAGCCATTAGAACCCTGGAGTGTATCATGGAGAAATTGGCTGATAGGACTACAACCCATTAGAAGGATCACTTGGCAATGAGTGTAATGGCATACCGTACAATGCCCCATGATGCTACTGGGTTTTCTCTGTTTTGGATGTTGTATGGCTGGGAAACTACAACAAGCACTGAGTTTGGTCAATGGGAGTTTATGGAAAAGAGTTTCTATCAAGCCACCATAGAAGAACATGCAGTTGAGATGTAGAAGTTATTTGTCAAGGCTAGGAGTAAAGAGGAGTAAGTTCAAGAAAGACGTGCCACCAAGTGGAACTCAAAGACTGGAGTACTTCCCTGTGATCATTTCCAGGTTGGTGATCTGGTATGGTTTGATCAAAGACAACAATAAAAACACCTGAGAAGAGGTCTTTGGCAATGGGTAGGTCCTATGAAGATTATTGCGGTTATTCCAGGGCCAAACTACCTAGTTCAAGGGGTTGGAGCTGCCTTAGGAGAAGAATGGTCCTGTGTTCATCCTCAATTCCTTAAGCTGTTCTATGGGGAATTTGAGCTAATAAAGGTACAGGAAGATGAGGCTGATTTCCCTGAAGAGAAGGAAGGGGCCATGTGACTGTACAACAGTCACTGTTAAGTATTTAGCCAAATAAATACTCCAAAATATAAAGTTGCTCTGTTTTTGCTGATTATTTCATATAGATAGGTTGGATTGGAAGTCTTAAGGTAAAGATTCCTGAAAACTGGATATCTATGTCCAATAAAAGAACAGAAGGCCAGATTGGCTGAGTCTATCTGGGAGACTGGGCGTCTCAAAAACAGTTTAATTAGTTGGGAAGATTAATTAATAAATATACAGGAATATGATTAATGAGGATTTAATTATGTTGGTTGAAATGCCTTGACTGTGTCAAGAAGTTTGGTTAAGGTTAACCATAAGCAAACCCCCAAATTTTGGGTTAAAAGCGCTGCCTAGTGAATTTTCCAGGCGCTGGGGTGCTAAAGCGCCGTCTGGGGAAATTGCTGGGAGCCGTGGTGACGCCTGGTTTGAGTTTCAGAGCATTTTAATGGGGTTTAAGGCAAAAAACCATTAAAGGTAAAGATAATTAAATAAAGGCAAGTATGCCTAGGAATTCAGGTTTGATCAGCTGGTTCCCAGTTGTAACATTAATAGCTGATTTTTGGGATTTTTAATCCACAGGGTTTTGGCACCAGGAGCTGAGGAAGCTCCATGCTGAATTAGTACATTGGGATGAATGGAGTCAGGTGACTTCTTCCCATTGTAGGTTGATTCTCATAGGTTGAGAAATATTGGTGATCTTTTAGGTAAAGATATAGGTCTGGATGACTCAAATATCATAGACCATGTGAGATGAATCATAGGTTGATTCAGGAACTGGAGGGGTTTTCAGCCAAATATGCCCCAAAGGTATATAAGCAAAAACAGCTAAACTTTAATAAAGATATATTGAATATTGTCAATTTTGACACTTTCCCCTTAACTACCTTTTCAATTATTATGTATTCTTTGTTAATTTTTGAAAGGGGAAAGTTTATAGTAATTTGCGTAGAAACTGCTGCTGCCAGGAAAGAAGTTCATACAAGTTTGTTAGAGGAAGCTTGGGCAAGCTTGGAGGTCACCAAGACTGTGCCGGAGGAGTCCTTGGTGGAAGTAAAGGCTGCATTTGAAGAGTTATACTCCAATCAATTTTCAAAAGAAGGGACTCCCACCCAAGGAAACCAAATCTATGCGTGAGATTCCTGGAATCTGTTAGTAGGATGGGACAAAATCTTACAACAAGTGAAAGTAAAGGCAAATCATGAAATTGAGGCTTTAAGGGCAAGGGAGCAAAAGAGCGTTGAGATCATGGCCTGTTGGTGGGATAAAATAAAGTGTTGTCCAATAAAATTGCCTCCCTGGAGACAAAGCTCCTCAAAGCTTTGTCACAGGGAGGTAATGGCAATAAGAGTCAAGGGCAGGATAATGATAGGATGGACTGGTTGGACCTGGATCTGTCACACAGGTTAAGAGGAAATAAAACCAGGCTCTCAACCACAATAAAAATTGCGGTTTCAGCAACAGCCAAAAGGTCATTGCCAACATTTCCAGGGAGGCCAAAGGGGGGAAGGAATCAACTGAACACCAAAAGTAACAAAAAACCAAATAGCTGGATTAGACTAACAAATTTTGAACTTTATTATAGTAGAGAATGATGAAGCAAGGTCTTTTACAACTCTTACATTCATTTAAGGGATGTGATAGGATTAGGGTGGTAGATTGAATATCTTAAACCAATTGACCAATGATATGAGCAGATACAAATGTATTTCTTGAGGCAGAAATATCTTGCAAATTTTGAATGGACATAGTCAAAAAGAATAACTGAACCAACTAAAATCAGGAATATGCTTTGGATGCAATTACCACTGCTCCCAGCCACTCTTGCACATGATATTTAACCAGAGGTGTCTCTTGGGTGGATTAGGTGGGGGAATCTTCAGAATACTTCCAAAATATTAAATTGATGGCTTAGCTTGGGCTTTTTCAATAGCTTTTTGGATAGATATTCAACATAATTTGGTGGAAATTCCCAAGCATTTGGCAGGAATTGAAGTGGAGGCCTAAGGGGGAGGCATAAATTTACAACTTCCTTCTGGCCTACCAATTAGACATAGAACTTCCCATCACCCCCAAAACAATTCCTGCATCTACCGCTGAGTTTCCCTGGACCATACCAATAAGCTATTTGGGACTGCATACATTAATCTCACAGGAGTAAAAGATACTATTGTCTCTGATGCTGGCCCATGGTCATGGGTGGGCAAGTCAATGTCCTAATTCATTAAGTTACCACCAATCCTTTGGTGGGCTCTGCCCACCCAGTCTGCAATCCTTAAGTTCCCAAACACTAGTTAGCCAGCAGATCAGGGTTGGTTCCCTGACAGTTATGATCTAAAACCAGCCAGTTTTTATAGAACGCCCCAGCATCACCCAGACAACTAGCAGATCAGGAATGACCCATGAGAAGCTACATCAATAGTATCATGATGAGCTATGCTTTGTAATGCCACAAAATTGACCACCTGAACCAAGCCTTCATCAAGAAATGTGCTAACTCTGTCTCCCTGGCCAAAATAAAAACTTCTGCTAAATATCACAAATATATCCAAGTTACAGTTGAAGTAAAAGTAATCTAACATAAACTAGAAGCCTTCATTGATACTGATACTGGAAAATGTTTTATTGATTCTTTTTTAGCTCAATAACAGGTAATGGCAGCTACTAATAACCATATACATATTATTACAGGAGCTGGTCCAAGGACCTAGAATATGAATACAGCCAGGAACTACTGCTAGCTATAGGTAAAATGTGTAACACTTCTCTTTGATCCTACTGTTTGGAATCTCTCACCCTTAATCCTTGGTTATTCATGGTCAGACAGACATGGATTAATACTCCAATACAGAGATCAACCAATGACTATAGTGAAAGACATCCACTATGACACAGTACCATTATTTATCAGCCTGTAAACCCACAATATAGAAAACTCATTGTGGCCCTCCTGCTGTTTCTTGGAGGACACTAAGATGTGTCCTTGGTCAAAGCCAGGTGTTAAATGGATTGGGGCCCCATTTTTTAAGTGTCCCAGCTCTAACTCTAGAGAGTTATATTGAGCCTGCAGCCCTGAAAGCTCTTTAATGAATTTATCAACCAACATCCTTGTATTGGCTCTGTGCATCTTGATGTCTTCTTGATTTTGCCGCTCCTTGGTTGCATATAGCTCCTAAAAAGCTACAAAAACTTGCTGCTAAGTAAATAATTTGTGCTCTTGCTCTTCAGATACCAAAGCATGTCCTGGTTTAATAACAGGTGCCAGATGAGAGAGGTTGTCATTTTTCAAATGATCAGGTTCCCTGACTAGAGTGGTTTACCTTTCTTGGAGGATAGCAAATTCCTCTAACACATTTAATATGACCATTCTAGAATCCCCTGATATTCCATCACCTCAGCTGGGGTGCTTTCCTCCTTGGGTTGATACCATTCCTAGAAAAGTTTCTTGAATTCACTTCCCAAGAATTCTTTGCCTCTGGAAGCCATCTTGAGCTATTTGATCAGTTAATCACATTCCTCTACAGAATATTGGCTAGTGGAAAACTTCCTACAGCATGCTTGTACAGATCCTCCCCCTATTCTAGGAGGCAACAGTCAGCATTTAAACTGTCTCCATGTAATAACCTCCATGTTAACAATTCCCAAAAAATATTTTTGTATTTTTATTACATATTTATTGATTTTTTTACCTTAAATAATTTTTCCTAATGATAAAAGTTAAATTTTTTAAGTTTTGAGTGAAATTGTAAAAAATAAAGCCAAAATAAAATTTGAGATTGTTGACATGAATGATGTTACATGTAGACAGTATAAATGCTGACTTTTGCCTTCTATAATAGTAATTATTATTATTAACCATGGAGAACTGTGGGAAAGCCAAGGATAGGTTTAGGGGTTGTGAGTGGCTTTTATTTAAAATATAAGGAAGATCCCCTTAGAAATATTCTGCATTATGGGCTGTTCTAGGTTTGGTCTTGAGATCCTTTATCCTGAGTTTCTTGGCCTTGGACCCCTTGGTCTCAGTCTTGATTTTCATACTATTGGTCTTGGACTCCTTGTCCTGGAACTTCTTGCTCTCAGGCTCCTTGCTCTTGGGTTCCTTGTTATTATTCTTGGGCTCCTTACTTAACTTTATGAAGTGAATGCTTCCCTTGGCTCAATCTATCATCCCTTAAATAGCCACTTGTTTTATTCTGATTCCCTTCTGAGCTGTTTCTTTCCTTAGAGATTAACCATTACTTTTCCTCTTTTCTATAATAAATTAAACCTTACTACTTACTCTGGGCAATCAGGGAAGATCTTTCTTTTTCATTCCCCTGATTTAGTAAGATTTCACATTATTTTATCAATGGAAAATTGACCAAACAAGTCTTAACCTGAAGCCTATCAAATGTCTGGATCCCAAAATTACTCCAAACTTATACACCAAGTATGATGGAAATTATAGATAGTATGAAGAGGTCTCCAAGTGGTGTGAAATAACAACCCAAATCAATAAAGAGTTGATGATTAGCCACCACCAAAGCTTCAGATACTGTTTAATAAAATTTCTAAAGGATTCACTAGGATTAAACAATATAATTAAACCCAACCAAAGTAGTCCTATATAAATGACCTGCAAAAATTAAAGAATACTATTAATAGAAATTGGGAAATTAGGAAGTAGTAACAGTCTCAGTCTTGGATTATGTAGTAAATACTCCAATATTGACAGGTATTGGTGTAAAATTAAGTGGCATAAATAACATAGAGCCCAAAGCAAAACCCCATCTTCCCGTTACAATTTGCTTTAAAATCAAGTTGTATGGAATGTAGCAGAGAAGACTCACTACAGGATTCATTTAAAATATGTTTAACCAGGAGATAATTTTAATCTTATTGAGTATAATTTTTAGGGAGGACTCAACTCTTGAAAGTTGAAAAATGGGAAAGTTTTCAGTATGTATCAAAATTATTGACTCAGTAATACCACCTGAACCCATGGCTCATATTTCATCTTATTGTTCTAAATAATAGCTTATCCAGAAGGCAAAAACCCTTGTGTGGTTAATTTTTAATGACCATTCTGATAAATGAAGTTGTATTGGGTGACCCTCAAATTATTTCTATGTATCAGGGTCAATTTTATCTGGAGAATCAAATTGTGCTGACAAACTGGAGCAGCAGTGACCCATTTCCAATCAAGGGTTTGATTTAAATCTGTCAACTTGGTTAACTTGTTCAACTGTTTCCTTAATTTCTTGGCTTTCCTGTTAGGACAGATAATAACCAGCATTATGGAAACTACCATGACTAGAACCCAAACTTGATTATGATACATTCTCTGGCAACACCCACAATCAAATTTACTATGAAGACTCTAGTTTTAACCACTATACCAAGACTGCCCTGCTATCTTTTACAGCTGTCTAATACCTCTTGGGATACATGAAGACTCCTTTATAAGATTGAACCCAGTTTCCAAGTTCACTTCACTCATGATAATTATGTGGCCAGTTACATTTCAGTTGACAGGCTCTTCCTTCAGGCAGTTACCTAAGCTCATATTATCTAATATCCCAGTATTGTATGGATTTTACACAAACAACCCAGTATCAAACCCCCATAATACTACTACAAAAGCCCCCAAACCCCCTCTTGAATCTATTAAAATAACTTACAATACCACTACAAACACATCAATCAAAACAACATTTGAAATCCAACTTTTGAAGCTTACAAAGAAACCTCTTACGTTTACTAATAAATTTGTGATAATTAAAAAAAGGCAAATAAAACCATAATAAATAAAAACACAGAAAAAGAAATAAAAATAATAAAAACAGAAAAAAAACAAAAAACTGAAAAACTAAAAACAAAGATAAAAGCTTATATTTTTTAAAAAAATCATATATTTAAAACAATAGTTTTTATTAAGAGATGCCTCACAGAAAGCAGTCCAAGTCAGCTAACAAGGATAAGGAAGCTATTACCAAAAATAAGGAAGCCACTCAATCTTATGAAAAAGGGCAATCAAACAAAACCACCACCAGCTCATCAGAAAGTTCCTTCTATAATAGTGCAGGGGATAATACTTCTATCAAAATCCAAAAGTCAAAGGAAGATAATAACAAGTAAGAAAGCTCTAAGAAGTCTACCCAAGAAGCCTAATATGAAACACTAAAGGATAATGAAAAAGAAATTTCAAATGAAGATGATAATCAGAACAGGAAAAATGATCTCCCAAGACCACCTAAAGCCCCACACCAACAGCAACTTCAACTCCAATAAAGATTAGCCAATCAGAATGTGGGCTAAGAAGGATGTTTCTTCTTTGATTTAGAGAGAAATAAAATCTTCTTTGACAAGAATGGAAAGTTTATTATCCCTGATGAGCTTCCAACATCCTTCTTCATGCTGACTGCCCAGGAGAGGCCAGCTATTGTGTATGAATGTTATTACTTCTATAGCAACAACCTATTAAGATTTGGTGCCCTTAAAAAGTTCAATTGTGATTATAAAGGATGCCCATCAATGGTTGTTACCAGTAGGTTTAAATCCCTGAAAACTCCACCTGAAGATAATGAGCATCCTCCTTCAAAAGATCTGTTTAAGTGCCCAATAGAGTGGCACTAATAACTAACATCCCCTCAAATCAAACATGTCCTCATCTGATATAGCCACCCATGCCCTATCATATCTTAATGATTCTCAGCAATCCATTGTTGCAACTAAGCTTCCAATCTTTTCTACCAACATATCTTACAATACACAGGGGGAGCTCTATGAATTGCCCCTTGAAATATCTAACAACATGATCCAATCTGATGGCAATGTCAAACTGCAGGCACTTTCTCCTAATTAGGAGCACTACTAATTTGACCTGCTGATCCCCGCATAAGTTATTCCTTGACTTCAAACCCTACATGGAAAATGCCACCATGCCACCCCCTTGTGGCCCTGTGGCTTTTCCCATAAAGTATATTAATCATAATATTTTAAAATAAACGTCATCTTATTCTATTCATTCTTGTCCTTTCTATTAGGCTGTTGTTTTCCCCAATTCAAATACTGAACTTGCATTGGTTCAGTTGCAACAGTGGTAGCAGAAGTAGGTTCACAGCCTACCTAAAAGAAAACTCCCCCAAGAAAGAACAGATTACGTGCTATATGGCTACTCCCCATCAAGAAACCTTCCTGCCAATCCTCAAGGGGGACATCCCCAACAGGTACGTCATCTATCAAGACCAGCTAGTTCTCACCAGCATGTACAATTGGCTCTGCCTCAGGCAGCGTGACGCCAGCGTCACCCCACCCCAGTCAGATCTGTCCCAGCGCATGCTCAACCTTCAGCTAGAATCCTTCACTGGTGGCATAGAGGGGGCTGACATTGTCAGTTGGCTCCAATCTACTGAAACCCGACTTTGCATCTGTCAGGTTCCTGAGCCCATGTGGGTTGCCACTGCGTCTGGCTGCCTCATGGGCCTGCCGCTGTGTGGTTCACCAACTGGGCCAGCCAGTAACTCAAGGTTACCTGGGTGGCATTCTAAGACACCGCCAAGTCCCGCTATAGAAAAACCTTCTCCCCCATTGTTGTGGGAGCTCCTCTTCTAGCAACCAAACAAACTGGTTCTGTTCCTGAGTACCTTGCCGCCTGGCAACAAGCTCTTGCTGCCGCCCCCAAAGCTGTGACTGACGGAAATGCAATGCTACTCACTCTCATCATCAATGGGTTAAAACCCCATATCTGCAAGTGGGTCCCCGTAGGTTGTTGCACCTCCATTGATGACTGCTATAAGGCCATTGTGGAGGCTAACAACCAGGCCTCAATGGTCTTCCGCCGCACCAGTGGCGCTCTACCCCAACCACATACTATGCCTGGCAATGATCACAATCAAGTAGGCTGCCGCCAGCCCCGTCAGAAGGATAATGGGACTAAATGCCCCCACAAGGGGGAGCTTCAGCTAGCGCAGATTGAGGATCAGGGAAAAGCCTGGGGGTTGTAGCAACAAGAGGCCTTGCAACCCCACCTGACCCATCCTCTCAAGCCCTGCTTACAAAAAATCCCTGTGACTACAACATTCACAAGGTCAAAACCCTGGACAAATTTCAGGTTCACAGTGATAACCCCATATTGCAAGCAAGCCACTCCTCAAATAAAGTAACACACTTGTCCTACCCCTTCTGTTTCTGTGGAAACACCCACAAATTACTGATAGATTCCAGGGCTGATCACACTATGGTGGACCAGTTGTTTGCTGACTCTCAACAATTAGACCAAGTGCCCAGCAGGTTTAAAGCAGTATGAGTAGCTGACTCCTGTAGATTTGCAATCACCCACAAGAAGGTACCCTTCTCTGTGAGTATGGGGAACATCCAGGTTAAGCTCTCTGGGCCCATCATGGCAGGGCTCAGCCACAATGTAATTGCTGGGCTTGACTGGCTTTGGCACAACTGTCCCTACATCAATTGGGATACTTCTATCATCACCCTCAATAGAAATGGGGTGGAATTCTAGATCTACCCTGTAGAAATGAGCAAGTTACTCCACAATACTGTGTTTGTCAGAATAACAGAGACAGGCTCGTATAATTTCAAGGGAGGAAACTAGACTTTAACCAATGCTCAGTCAAAGTTATCCGCGCTGAACCATCTGTGGTCCCTCCCTTGACCTCCTCACCTCTACCAGCGCTTGCTGCACTCCTTGAGGAGTACAAGGATGTATTCAGTGAGACACTTAAACAACTACCTTCTCCCCAGAAGATCCAGCACGCTGTACAAATTCAAGGGCTGTTACCTAAAGCACAACCATTATATTGTCTTACACCAAAGGAAGATGAAACCCTCTGCCAGCACCTTGTGGACGCCCTCAATAAGGGATTCATTTGCCCCTTGCTCTCTCCATATGGTGTGGTGGTCTTCTTTGTAGCTAGGAAGGACAGGTTCCTTTGCCTGGTCACAGACTACCGCGCCCTAAATAAAGTGACAATTAAGAACAAGTACCCCCTGCCGCTGATTGACGACCTGTTTGATACACTTGCAGGTGTGAAGGTCTTTAGCATGATTGATCTCACTGCAGGGTACAACCAGGTCTGCATTGCACCAGGGGACAAGGCAAAAACTGCCTTCCGCATGTGCTACAGGTCATTTGAGTGTTGTGTCATGAACTTTGGAATGATCAATGCTCCCTCCACCTTTGCCATGTTGATGAACAAAGCCTTTGAGGAACTGATTGGAAAGTGTGTGGTTGTGTACCTTGACAACATTATTGTCTTCAGTCAAGATCAAATCACACACCTCCAACACCTCTGTGCTGTCCTCAACACTCTTTGGAAAAACCAGCTAAAAGCTGAACCCTCCAAATGCGAGTTTCTCAAGTTGGAGCTGTTATTCCTTGGGCACACCATCTCTGCCCAAGGGATAAAGCCTGACCCTGCCAAAATCAAGGCAATCACCAGCATGTCGCCCCCCACTGATGTGGCCCAGGTGCAGACATTCCTAGGCATGGTTGCCTATGTATGCAAGTTCATCCCCAATTGCAGGGAACTAATTGCACCTCTCACTGAGCTCCTCAATACCAAACAGCACTTTCATTGGACCCCTGTCAGAGATTGAGCCTTCAAGACGCTGAAGCAAAGGCTCATAACAGCACCAGTACTGCAGTTCCCCAATCAAAACTAACAGTACAAACTCAAGACCAATGCCTCTGACAGGGCCATAGGGGGAGTGCTAAGGGTAGAAACTGACAATGGTGTCTTCCTCCCCATAGCATACAAGTACAGGAAGCTTACTGACTTGGAACAACGTTACCCCATTCATGATAAAGAATTGGCAGCCATTGTACACTGCGTTGAGAAGTGGCACTGTTACTTGGAAGGAGCTACCTTCCCACCCCGCGTTCTGACAGACCACAAGTTGCTCCAGTACTTCAACATGCAGTACCACTTGACACGCCGCCAAGCAGAATGGGTTGAGTGTCTATCCCCTTACCAGTTGTGCATTGAGTACAAGCCTGGAAAGGAGCTTGTCACAGCTGGCACCCTTTCACAACTCTACGTAGTGTCCATCACTGGGGACAATGGCTTGGACCCAGATTGGCCCATGTTATACCTCCGCCCTGAGGCAACTTGCTACAAGGGCCTTAACTTGGTCACCATCTCCAAATTGAAGGACAACAAAAGTCAGTTCACAACCAATGCTGGCAACATCTGCCGCCAGGCAGAGACAGGTGAGAAGACACCTTTTATTCCCACCACACAACAAGGGGACACAATATTGCACTACCACCAAACCCTGGGTCACATCAGAGGGCGCAACCTCTTCAAGATGATTAAACAGAAGGTTTGGTGGCCATGCATGCGTCAAGACATCTTGGACCTACTCAAAATGTGTGTGTTGTGCAAAAAGAATACATCCAAACCTGCACTTCCCAAGTCTGTCCTGCCCATCAAGGCCATGGAACCCTTTGAGCAGTGGGCCCTTGACATTGTGGGGCCACTCCCTGAAGACAGACTGGGAAAGAAGTACATTATCACTGCCATTAACTACTTCACTTGCTGGCCAGTGGCTTGGGCAACAACCAACCACACTGCCACCACCATCACCTGCTTTATTGGCAAGAAAATTGTGGCTTGCTTTGGGCAACCCAAATGTCTCATCACAGATGGCGGCCCTGAACTTGTTGGGCATGTCATGAAGGCATACTGTGCCAAGAACGCACTCCAACATATAGTTATAACCCCCTACCATCCTCAAGCCAATGGACACGTGGAATGTTTAAATGGCTCACTGGTTCAATTGATTGCCAAGCTCTCACAAGAACACCTAACACTGCATGGACTGAACACCTGCCCACTGCTCTACTTATCCTGTGAACAAGAATCAACAGGGGCACTGGGTTCAGCCCTAGCACCCTGGCCTTTGGAACACCCAATTGTCTGACAGGGGTTGAACAGGGAAAACTACAGTCCAAGGTTCCCGACAAGCCTCCCCTAGTAACAACTCCATCCCTAGACCAATGGCGTGCCAAAGCCTGGGAAATCAAACACAAGAGGATTGCAGGAGGGACAAAGCACCTCAAAGCTAGATATGCCATAGATGACCCCATCTACAACCTCAATCCCAATTCTGCCAAGTTGAAACCCAACCACCTAGGGCCCTTCAAGATAGCCACAGTCTATGAAAATCACACTTATCAACTTGAAGATGCCCAAGGAAACATCAAGAAGCTTCACCATGACCGCTTGCGCCCCTGCTGCGTCATCCCCACACAACAGTTGTTTGTGTGGACCTTCCCAGACCTTCTGCAGGCTCCGGTCTTGGTGTCTGACAACAAGCAGGGGGCAAGGGGGGTGTTGCAACCGAGTCTCCAGCGTTGCCTGCTAACGTATCTTATGATACACAGTGGGCGCTTGATGAATTGCCCCTTGTCTTGTCTAATGTTAAAATTAATCTGATGGCAATATCAAATGGTAGGTACTTCATCCTAATTAGGAGCACTACCAATTTGACTTGCTGATCCCCGCACAAGTTATTCCTTGGCTCCAAAACTTACATGGAACTCCCCATCATGCCACCCCCTTGCGGCCTTATGGCTTTCCCCATATAGTATATTAACCACTATATTCTACAATAAACAATACCTTGTTCTTATTATTCTGTCCTTTTTATTGGACTGTTGTCTTCCCTAATTACAAGTACTAAATCCTCATTAGTTTAGTTGCAACACTACGCCAACAACCACAATTAAACCAAATTAGAACCTAACCACTTGGGGCCTTTCAAGATAGCCGCTGTCTATGAAAATCACACCTATCAGCTTAAAGATGCCCAAGGAAACACCAAAAAACTTCACCACAATTGCTTGTGCCCCTGTTGTTCCATCTCCAACCAAAAGTTGTTTGTGCAGACCTTCCCAGATCTTCTGCAGGCTCTAATCCTGGTGTCTGACAACACACAGGTGGCAAGGGGGGGGTGTTGCAACCAAGTTTCCAGAATTGTCTTCCAATGTATCTTACAATATTCAGGGGGTGCTCTATGAGTTACCCCTTGACGTATCTAACAGCATGAACCAATCTGATGGCAATGTCAAACTGCAGGCACTTATTCCTAATTAGGAGCGCTACCTATTCAACCTGCTGATCCTTGCACAAGTTATTACTTGGCTTCAAACCCTAAATGGAACATACCACCCCCTTGTGGCCCTGTGGCTTTCCCCATACAGTAAATTAACAACAATATTCTATAATAAACAACAATTTATTCTATTCATTCTTGTCTTTTTTATTGGGCCATTGTCTTCCCCAATTCAAATACTGAACTTGCATTGGTTCAGTTGCAACACCATGGTACATACCTACTGATGAGGAGCGCTTTTTGGGAAAGCTTCAAATATGGAGTTAAGAAAGAAAGGAAGTATATTTTATTGGATAATACTTTAGACTTATATAGCTTTAGATGTGTCAGAGATTTAGTTGGATCAAACCTAGGGGTTGGTCATGTGCAGGATGAGTTTAAGCTGATGGATACTTGGACAGTCATGTGATATTGCTTGGTTGCCATTTCTGGCATGTCAAACTGTATATTAGTAAGGCACTAATTTGGGTGATGACCAGTTGTTAAGTGAGTTGATGGTAGCCAGAATACTTGTACATCTAGATCCTTGACACAAACCCTCTTAAGGGGTTACTCTGGCACATCAGGAGGGGCTTTGTCTTGAAAGCTGCGGCCTGATGTTCCTGTAGTTGTTTTCTAGTTAGTACTAGTTGGGTCAAGTGTTCTCATTTGCTAAGGCAGAGGCAGGATCTATGATACTTCTTGGTGATGGGCTCCTTGGCGCCCTGGAACTTAACCAGGTAGGTGTTCCTGTCTGGTCTGTACTTAATGATTCTTCCTGGTCTCCTGTGTACTGAGTCTAGCTTCTTTTGGTTCCCATCCAGAACCAAGACAGGGGAGTTGATGGGGAGTGGTTCCTCTATTGAGGTTATCTTTTGTGCTTTGAGCTTTTTTGTTTATGCTATTTTAGCTTTGATGCATATGTGTTGTAGACTTAGTACTTGTTCTACTGTGAGAGATTTCCCCTGGGGGGATTTTTACGTATGGTTGGTTGTTGCAGGTAACTATCTCTGGTTTGTATCCATATGTTAGTTCAAACAGTGAATAGCCTATCCCTTGATTGGTGCGGACCCAGGATACTAATAATGCATGTTTCACGTATAGTGGCCATGCATCTTTGGCTTTGCCATCCATTATTTTCTTGAGGGTTCTGATAAGGCTGCCATTTAGGTGTTCACTCTGCCATTGGCCTGTGGCCTGTAGGGCAAGGTTGTAGAGTGTTTTTGTTTTTAGATTGCAAATTGTTGTTTACTATGTGATCTGATAACTCTGTTGCTCCATCAGTTATGATGTAGTCTGAAGTGCCGTAGTCAGATATTATTGCTTTGTTTATGAATAGGTTAATTTATTTCTGCTTTGTGGTCCTTTTTTGTACAGCAGGTAGGCCATTGTGTGGCAAAGTTGATGGCTACAATTAGGAAACATTGATTTGTTTTGGTTTCTGGGAAGGGTCCCACTACATACAGTACCCAACCCTTAAATGGTTCAGGGTCAGGTACTGGGTTGACTGTTGGCTGTGGCGCCTTGGTGCTGGTGTATTTTTCACACACTGTGCACTTTTTTAGAACATCAATTATGTCTTGCTTTAGGTTGGGCCACCATACTATCTCTTTTAATGTGAGATATAGATTGTTATCCTTTGTGTGTCCTAGTAGACGGTGGTGTCTTAGGATTGTGTCAACTCTTTGTGCAAGTGAAATGTAGGAAATATGTTTGTCCTTGATGATTTTTTATACAGTGCCATTTGATACGTGGAAATTTTTTTCATTCCTTACTAGCATATGGGTCATTATTTGTTAGATTAATCTGTTTCCTATTAACTGTGCTACTTAAAACTTTAAAATTTTGTTTTAATTTTCTTATCAATAAATTTAAATAATTACAACAATTTTATCAAAATAAATCTTATTTAATCCTTATAATATAAAAATATATATTAAATTAATCATTTTCTACTTACAGCTAAATTAAACTGTATTAAAAGCTAGTAACAATCTTATTTCATATACCATTATTTCTTGAAAGCTGATTAGTACAAAATGACATCATTCTAAAAAGAGCAACCTAAAAATACAATAAAAACTGATATAATGCTTTTTGTTGGAAATCAAATTGTTGCCTAAAATCTTATCTTTTTTAAAATATTTAATTTAAAATATAATAATTTTTGAATCCCTCTTTTTAAAAAGAGGGCAGATAGCTTTTTTGCATATTTAATAAATATTAAATAATTTTGGATTTTTTAAAAAAAAATCTAGTAAAAAGTCAAAAAAAAACTAAAACTAAAATTAAAAATGAACTTTTATTGAAATTTCAGTGATCTCATTTAGCATAAGTAATTTATTCTTAAGTTAGATTTTATAGAAAATATATAATAAGAACTTATAAGAGAGTAAAAGTTTTTCTTTTCAAAATTTTAAGTATTTAATATTAATAAAATAGCTTTATACAACTATTTAATAAAATTATATTTTTATACTGTATGCTAGAGATAATATGTATAAAAAATTCAAACATAAAAAAGAATGTATCAAAATCTTGCTTTATTTAATTAAAATTTATAAAGGTTAAAATTTATTTGAACTAAACGGAAAATGATCTTAGTCATTGTATCTATAAAAATAAGATACAAATTTAATTATACAAGCAAATATTTATATGTGATTAGAAAAACATTTTTTTGATAGATTTAAAATATATAAAGTTTATTTTTAAGAACTGTTAAAGGTTATAATAAACTTAAGTTTATTTAAAAAAGGTTTTTGAGTTGGTTAGTAAAAGTAAGCTAAATAATGATTTATACTTTAAATTTAGTTTATTGATTAAAATATCATACTTTAAGAGTTAATTAGCATATTTTATTTCAAATAATAATTTTATAAGCTTACATTCAAAGCCACTTCAAGATACTAAATTGGTATTGAAATATAAAGTTGCAGCACAATTCCGAAAGCTGAGATTAAGGGCTTTCTAATGATACTAATTTGAGCGAGATTGAAGTACTATTCGCGGAAATATCAACAGTTAACCAGAATATAAAAAGGGGTAAATAAACAATGATATCAGACTTCAGGGGTGATATTGATAAATTAAGGAGATCAGTTGGGGGTCAGTTGGGGATTTATGCCTGTAGTGCAAAAGCTCAGCTAACATGGTATTTAAACAGCTCAACTTTACAGAAATTTACTTTACAATCTACACCTTTACTCCTCTCTGATAACTGCATATCTATTTCCAAGCAAGAACTGCCTGAACCAAGCCAAGGAACCCAACCACTATCACTATGGAACCTATCAAGTTTGCACCTCAGATGACACCCTTCTTCTCACTGGGGGCTTCTACTAAGAGAGAAAGAATCTCTATGCTTAAACAAGCATTCCTTTTTACTGCTGGCAGTGATCTTAACAGCTTTGTTGAGCATTTCTTATTAAAAACAGAGTTTGGAAAAAGTACCTTCTTACCTGTCATACAAAATTCTAAGACAGATGATTTCCTTAACAACCTAAAGGAATTGATGTCAGAGTCCCCTGCCAAGCACCTTCCTTCCCTAAGAGCATTGGTTACATCAAGCTACAGTCTGAAAGAGCTTTGGGATTGTGGATTTAAAATGACAAAAAATGAGTATTCATATTCTAAAAAAATAAAAAATGCTAAAAAAGCATCATTAAATTCAAAAAATAAAAAAGGAAAAAATGATTCAGTAAAGAAAGAAAACATAAAAAATATTTTAAAACATATATTAAAAAATTCATTTCCAACTAGCCAATTCACTAAAAAATCCCCTGGATTGATTTATGAAGAATTACAAAAAGAGTTGAGTGAATACTCAACTAAAATAAAATACTCATTATTGAAAACAAAAAAAGAAATTTACGAAGATATGAAAATAAAAAACAATATTTCTATTTCACTTTCCACTTTTTATAAGCTTATTCCTAATAATATAATTAAAAGCAAAAAGCAAACTGATATGTGTAACATTTGCAACTTAAAAAAGTCATTAGAAATGAAGAAAAAGGATTTGAGTATAAAGAATTTGGCATTGCCTAAATCTATTAAAGAAAATTTGGAATCTATTGACCTACATGAAAAGTTTTATAAGCATCAAAATAAAGAATATATTAGTGATATAAATAATCTTGATAATAATTAATGTGTTATAGTAATAGACTATAAAGAAAACTTTAAAATAGGTGGGGGTCCTATAGAGACAAATAATTGTTTTTATGAGAAAATACCTATTTCTTTATTAGGATTTGCAATTGCTTTTAAAGAAAATGAGAAAATTAAATATGAGTATCATGACTTTTTATCTGAAATTTTATCTCATGACTCTTTGTTTTCAGGTCAGTGTTTGATAAGTCTGCTTAAAAATAATAAATTTAAGAGTATTAAAAATATTAAAGTTTGGACTGATAATGGTAATCATTTCAGATCTTATGAATTCTTATATTATCTTTTTAAAGAGGTACCTAAAATTATAAAAGGAACAATTAAGTTTAATAGATTTGTTGAGTGTCATGGCAAAAGTATTGTTGATGGTCATTTTGGTGTATTATCTAAAATATTTAAACAAAAGGAAAATGAGATGTATATAAAAAATATAAATGATCTCAAAATGGTTTTTGAGAGAGAGGAAGAAAGAAAGGGTCTATATGAGACACTTGTAAATAATTCAGATGTTTCCCAAAAAATCTTTTTTCACATCTATGATAGAAAATCTAGGCCTAAAAAAAGCTGGCTTGAAGTCAAAGCATTTTATGTTAATCTTTCATATTTAATGAAAGATGGTGAGCTGTATGTTTCACCTTTGACATTTGAGGATGTTAAGGAGTACTCCAAAATAAATTATTGTGCAAAGTTCTGCACAGATGACAGAGAAACAAAGAGAGCTGATACTACTAAAGGATTAGTAGGACATGTTCATGAAGTTGGACGCATAACAAAAACTTATATTTCACATAGGGTAAATAGTCTTTTAGATACAACAACTTTTTTTTCTAAAAATAACTAAGAAATTAATTATATGAGCCAAAGATAGGGTAATAGCAATTATAGATTTGGGGCTGCTATTACTCTCCCATGCAACTCATATATTTAATTCTTGGCTTATTAAAATAGAAAAAAGGGTTTTAGCAAAAAATACAGCTAATAGAAATAAGATTTATTTCTATTATTGGTATATTTTACACTATTAAAATTTTCTTCAGTAAACTAAGCATCATACTAATGTTCAAAAAACATAAGTTTATGACTTAAATGATACCAAAGAAGTTAAAAGGCTTTGAAATGCTTAAGCTGGCGCCTTGGCTTAATCTAACAAATAATGACCCATATCATGGATTAGTTGATGTGTGGAGGGATCCTTTCCTTTTGTCTTGTACTCAGTGTTGTATAGGTTGGGCCAGTCAGGGTCCAGGTGGTCAGGGTAATCCTCTCTTGGCTGGCATAGCCTAGAGAGAGCATTGGCTGTGACCAGCTCTGCCCCTTTTTGTATTGGATGTCTAAATTGAGCTGATTCAGCAGGGAGATCCATTTGGCTTGTTGCTGTGCAAGTGCATTCTGAGTTTTAAAATAGATTAAGGATTTATGGTCAGTTAGTACTCAGACGTTTAAATGTCCTTCTATATAACATCTTCATTTCTTGCATGCGCAATATATTGCTAGTAATTCCTTATTGGGCATTGGGTACCTCTGCTCAGTGTTGGTTATCTTTTTACTTTTGTAACATACAGGAAGGAAGTCTTGCTGCTCTTGCTGGCAGATATGTAGGACTGTACCAATGGCAGTGTCACAGGCATCTAATTCAAGCTTGTAGCACCTGTTGTTAGTAGGGTATTTCTGGATTAGCGCTTTGCTAAGAGCTTGTTTTAATAGTTAGAAATTCTTATTGCACTCTGGTGCCCAGATTAATTTCTTTTTGGAATTACCCTTGGTTAGGTCATTTATTGGTGTGGTGAGCTTTCTGCAGTCTTTAATGTATTTCCTTAGGTAAGCTACCATTCCAAGAAAGCATCTAACTTGTTTAACAGAGGTGGGGTGTTGCATGTTATTTATGGCTTTTATTTTGTCTGAATCTGCTTTGATACCATTGTCAGAGATAATGTGGCCCATAACAGGAGTTCATTTTCCATAAATTGGCACTTATTAGGTTTGGCGTAAAGTTTGTGCTTTGCAAGTCAATTGAGTGTCTTGAAGACATGTGTGAGTGCTCCTCTTTTGTTTTTGAGAATATGACAACATCATTAAGGTAGCCTGATGTATTTGAAAGACTGTTTATGATTGGTTCATCATAGTGACAAACGTTACGGAAGCGTTGGTCATCCCAAAGTTCATTACTCTACATTCAAAAGATCCAAATTGCATATAGAACACAGTTTTTGGTATGTCTTTTTCTTTTACTTCAACTTGGTTATAACCTGAGGTGAGGCCAATTTCAGAGAAAAAATTGGCTCTAGAGAGTCTTGCAAACAGATCCTCTATGAGTGGAAGGGTATGTTTATTTTTTATTGTGCTTGCATTTAGTGCTCTGTAGTCTGTCACTAGGCAAAGAGTGCCTTCCTTTTTCTTTACAAACAATACTGCTGCCCTCACAGGGATTCAGAAAGGCAAATGAATCAATTTGGCTAGGTTGTCCTGTTGTAACTTTGCTGTTTTAGTAGAGTTACAAGGGGAAAAATATTTAGAAACTAGATAATATTCTCTATTGAGAGATAGGTATTATATAGTCATTGTGAATCATGGATAACAGGAACATGATAGTATTGATCACACAGTGGGATGGTGAAGGGGGTGGCTTGATCCTGGTAATGAGTCAAGCGCCAAAACAAGATGTCCACTGTAGGGGATCATCATCTGTTCATGTTGTTAGATTTGGAAATTCAAGTTGACTTCCTAGTCTGGCTTCAAGTGACTGGATAATTGGGTTAGGAGTCACAAACCCGCTTACTCAGAACTTTGTTGGTGGGTCAAGTCTGCTGTTTCAACAGTCCTTAATATGGGTCTTGAGGGTTTGGTTATCCATGGGGAAGAGTCTGTAGAGGGGTGCAGGTTTGGGCATGGCCTTACATAGATAAATGCCATATTTGACCTCCTGTTTGGGGGGTAACTCTGTGAGCTCTTCCTTAAATACATGAGTGTATTTGTTTAAGAGTGCTGCAAGTTCTGGGTATTGCATTTTGGTTGTTTGTATTTTATTGAATTCAGTGTACCTCATTATGTGAAGGGTACTGTCTTTGGTTAGACGTTCTGAGTTGTCTTGATTTATGACTTGGACAATTACTGTGTCTCTTAGAATGAGATTGTTGGGTTCTTTGTGGATATTTAAATTTACTCCATTGTGTTTGATGGTCATGGTTTTTGTTTTCCAACATACACTGGGGTTCACTCAGGTGAACCATTCCATGCCTGCTACAATGTTGTAGTTTATGTTGTTCATGACAAGTCCTTTGATGGACGTTTATTTGCCTTGGAGGTCAATTTTGAAGGGGGCTGTTTTGCCTTTGAGTAGAACTTTTGATTTGTCTGCTATTCTGGCGTATTTGAAGTTGGATTTGATAACTGGTATTTTTTACTTGGTTACAAATGGTTTGCTAACCATTGTGTTTTGTTCACCAGAGTCAAATAAAATATTATGTGTATGAGATTTATAAATGCATGGGTAGACAAGAAGTTGTATCAATCTTTAATTTTTACGTTCATAAAAAAGGGGATTTCAGGAAACGTGGGATGCAAGAAGCAAAGTTTGTGCCTTGGTGCAGTTTCTTGTTGTGTTGGGGGGAGACAGGAGAACTTAAGACTGTTCCCCTCCTCTTTTCCCTGTTCCTCTGTTTTGAGATCTTTGAGGTCAGAGAATGTGGGGTCAGATTCATAGCAGGTTGCTGTTTCAGCATTTTTTACTTTGGCAGTGCCCTCTTTCTTGGGACAGGAGCAGTTTGGGCTCTGGCTGCAATTGCCATTATTACAATTGGAGTTGTTGTTGCTATTATTGGTGTTTTGGTGCTTTTTGCCATTGGAGTTTTCTCTGCCATTGTTGTTGGAGGAGTGGTTGCTGTTGTGTGCAGCATATTCCATGTTTGCGTGTTTTTCTGCGTGTTTGGCTTCTGCAATGAGCACAGGCATGGAGGTATTGGCCTCTGGGCAGATGAGGGCGGCAACAGAGGGTTTCATTCTGTTGAAGAAAGAGGCTCTAGTGTGAACGTTGTCAGCTTGAGCTGGGTTTTAAATTTTGCAGTGTATTTCCTCAAATTCATTGGCGTAAGCTGTGATAGTGGTCTTCTGAGGAAGATTGATGAGCTGTATTGCCAATATCTTGGAGGGATTTGGTGACGCAAAAATTGTGTGTGATGTCTGCTTTGAACTCTTCCCAGTTTTCAAGCTGGTTGTCAGTTTGTGAGCCAACCCAGGGGGCAAACCAGTTAGCTGTGGCCTTGTGCAGGCGCTTGCTGGCTTCCTAGACCCATATTTTGTGGGGGATGTGGCTGGCGCAGAGTTTAGCAGCTGATTGGTCTAGACAGTTGATGACTTTTTCCTTGTTTTTACCAAAGAACTTGTCAATACCAATGTATTTGGTGTTGGTAACTTTGCCTGTGATAGGCAGTTGTGTGTTTGTTTGTGGTTGGATAGAGTGACTTTATTGAATTATCTTGTCACATGCTTTGGGCATGACCAGTCCTTTGAATACAGTGCATCCACTAGGAATATCTTCATTGATGTTGTGGGTGCAGAAGTACATTTTCCAGGTATCCTGGGATATGGCCTGGTTAAGTACATGGGCAAAGGTGGACGGGTTCTGTTCAGTCATTTTCTCTTTCATCAGCGTGGTAAAACCTGTAGTGCTACCAGTGATAAGGAGCTCCTTTTGGGAAAGCTTCAAATATGGAGTTAAGAAAGAAGGGAAGTATATTTTATTGGATAATATTTTAGACTTATATAGACTTGACTGTGGTGGGGATTTAGTTGGATCAAACCTAGGGGTTGGTCATGTGCAAGATGGGTTCAAGCCACTGGATACTTGGACAGTCATGTGATATTGCTTGGTTACCATTCTCAGTATGTCAAACAGTATATTGGAAAGGCACCAAATTGGGTGATGACTGGATGTTAAGTGGGTTGGTGGTAGCCAGAATACTTGTACATCCAGATCCTTGACACTACCATCAACTCATCAGGTTCATAACCAATAAAAGGATAGATGACTCCATCCCAGTCAACAATCCAGAAATAGCAAAGTATTTAGTCATTGATGATTTATTCAAGTATGCCAACCATGAGTCCCTATTTCTGCTGCATAAAGACTTCAATGAAGTTGAGGAGAGGAAGATGATCTATACGGCCTAGAGTCATCTTACAGCTCTTAAAGATCAGAATATATGGCTATCCAATACAACCTTTACCAGCTGCCTCAAGAACTTCAACCAGCTCTGGATCATACATGCAGAAGTAGAGAAGAGAGTGGTGCCTCTCATCTACTGTATCATTTATGGAACCAATCAGGAGAACTATGTAAGTGCTCTGAAGATCATCAAGAAGAAGATACCAAATATAGACTTGGCAAAGAAAGATACCAAGTCTGCTTCAGAAGGAAGACCACCCAAGGATTTCATTGGCTTGATTAGACTCAAGAGTTTAAAGTTAGTCTCACTTGACTTTGAGGCTACCTAATCTATAGCATCCAGGGAATCATTTAGATGTGCAACCCAAGAATGCTGCTTTACTTTTTACTAAGTCTGCCTTAGGAAGATGAAGACATTCAAGAACTTTACAAGAAGCACACCTCAGATACCTCAGGGATTGCCAAGAAGGTTGTTGAAGGGTACCCTGAACTGTGCTTTCTTAAGAAGGATGAAAAATTGAAGTCAGTGAGGCTACTGGATGTAGATAAATTGAATGTGGCTAACAAGGAGCTGATGGTGGGATTTATTGACTACTTCAAGGACCAGTGGACAGAGAAGTTCATTGAGAAGATATATGGGCCAGGGAAGAACAAGATAAGCTGAAAATACATGGAATTGTCTTGGCTGAGGGCACCAAGAATGCATCTGCCTTGGAAGGATGGAATAACCACTTTGTTAAGTCAGCAGACGTTAGCAAGCCATTCTTTGGTAAGCTATTTGTGGGCCTGAATAAGTCAAAAGACAGGGCTGATAAGATCATTGGGGATATTTAACATGGAGCCTACCCTCTCTAAGAAAAGCTGACATGTAATCATGAAGGACACAGAGTGTACAATATGGTACATAGGGGCTACAAAAGATATGAGATGCAAGAATACCTGAAGAGGGTCTCAAATGCCATGAACTTTGGGTTTGAATAGTTGCTAATGCTTAATCTGATAAACTATTTGCTTACCTTCTCATACCTATTTTTAGATTGATTGATTATTTTTTATTGATTTAGTAATTAATTTTTATATTTTAGAATTTAGAATTGATTTTATTGGATTTTAATGGCTTTAGTTGTTTCTTATTTCTTGTCAAAATTTGAGCTTATTTCAATATATAGTTCATGGTTTTATAAGCTGTCAAAGTTAACAATTGATTGAATTTGTTTTTTGATGGGAAATTGGTATGATTTTATCTGTATTTAATTAGAATGAAAGAAAACTAGTTTTTTAATGTTATTTATCAGAAAATTGGTCAACAGAACAAAAACTGATGGAACATCTTCCTGCCCCTTGCGACATGGCTACAAGATGCTGTATTTTGTTCTAAATAAATCAAAGGCAAAAAATTGGTTCAATGGGAATAATTGCCCAATCATATTTCAGATTGCAAAGCATACATGTTTGGTTCAACCACCCAGCATTATGTCAACCTTATTTTAATTCTGCCCCATCCCCTGAAGCTCACTGTTACATGATCAGGTTTTTTGTTCCACCCAGCACAATAAAACCCCCACTCAACCCCACCCAATTTCTTTTGCATAGCTTATAATGCTACAAAAATATAATACATGTTGGTCTTGGCAACCTTGGGTTATTTAAAACACTGCATTTCTAGCGCAACAGTAAATTATTTTAGGGTTCACCTCCCAAAAAGTTAAATCTGTAACCAGGGACCCACAAGGTTTGCCACCAAAATTTTGCCAATGGATGTCAGCCAGTACTCCCAATCCAAGGGCCATTCCCAGGAGCAAAGGGAAGTACCAGAAAATCACCTGTCAAGCTTGGGCTTGCCGATAAACAAATTGTAGCCGCTGCATGATCAGGAAGATGGTTTTTAGGGCCCAGGGTTTCCTGTGCCAATAGTCGATGGGATGGGATCTGTCCTGGGTTCAAATTTTAAAATTGGCGTTCAAGCTTTCTCAAGCCAAAGGGGTTAATTTTGAAAAACTTAGGATCAGATTTTACCGCTAACCCTTATGGCATAGTTGTGGGTTGGCCAATATGCTAAATGAGAGAAACACAAGACCATTTCAACAGTGTGTGGTTTAAACAGCTGATATATTTTTTAAAAAGAGGGAATGTTGACCTCTAGTCTTCCATTGATCTAGAGTGGGGCTCTCTGATTAGCTATGGAGCACCATATCTGCATGGCTGGATTTGGTTTAATTGATAGCACTTTTGAAAGGTCCTTGCTATCAACATAAAATACTTTAATTAAACGGATAAACATATCAATTGGCAGTCTTTGAGGGATTTAATGCAAGTGGCAGGATGATATTTTAAATTGGGGCGATTGAGTATCTTTATCCTCACCATTGTTTCATTATTTGGCCATATTGCAATTGGCCATTAAGCTGAACCCTGAAAATTAGATCCAGCCCCGGCTACAAAAGTTCATCAATCTCCATCCCTCTTCCCTATCCTTGCAATACCAATCTTTGTATTTTGCAAGTCAACCCCGACCCGAGAGCCTGGGATTTATACAGATTACATTTGGTGCAGCAAGGCTTTATATAGCAAGGTGTGTCATATCATTCCTATTAAAAGAACAAAGTTTTGCTGCTTCCATTCTGATTTTTCCTTGTGAAATCTTTTGCTTTTTATTTTCTTTCATCTTGCTACTTCTCCAAGGCTAATGATGTTAAATTCTAAATCACCGCTAGAAAACTCATGATGGAACAACTTGAACAAGCCATAGAAGCTCTTATCGACCCCCGCATCAGCAATGATGTCAAAGTTCAAGTAAGGATCCCTACAACCAAAACTATGCTCACTTTTTTGCTGCTCCCAAAAATAAATTAGACCCTCCTTTAATTTTGTTCTTAAAAATCATCTCACTCAAACCTTTATTTTTAGGCCAATCAATATATTGAGGAGATCAAGGCAACCCCAACAGGCTGGCAGTTGTGCCTAGAGCTGTTTGTCAAAAAGCCCAAGAGGTATGTCAGAATCCCCTTTGTGATTGTCTTTTGATCTGTTTAAAGCTCTCCCCATGCGCGGCTATTTGCTCTACAGATCATAGACCTTGTTCTCAATACTAGGTTTGTCATTGTTTACTCCTCACTGCTAAAGCTACTTTTCTGAAATAGATTCAACCAGCTGATTTCAGTTGAGCAGGCCATATGGTTGCGTGACACTCTATGGAAATATGTCACTGAATCTTACTTGATCGAGGGCGAAGAGTTTTTTTGTACGGGTTAACAATTCCCCAGTTATTCACCTCTCTAGATAATCACACCAAGCTTGCAACTACCCTTGCTACCCTATTTCGTCGCTTATACTTAAAAGATTGGAATAGTTTCTTTGATGATCTGCTGGGCCTTTTAAAGGTGGAGGGGACTAACTTGGGAACAGAGTTGTTCCTGCGTGTCCTGCAGGCAATTGATGAAGAGGTTGTCAACACAACCTTGTTCCGCGGGAAGGATGAAACAAACCTCAACACTGACTTGGTAAGGAGTTCAACCCAATATTCACGATACTTAAAGTGGCAAATTTAGAAAGATAAGATGCGTGAACGTGATCTCAACAATCTAGTTCCAGTGTGGAATCAAATCATTATCGGGTATCAAAGCACCCAGCCCGAGTTCTCTATCATGGGACTTGGCATTATGGGGGCTTTTGCAGGTATTGATTTATTAAATTTAAGCTTATGTAAGACTGGATCGATATTAAGTTGGTTGTGACGGAGCCCTTCCTTTCGCTTCTTTTCCAAATCTTACGCACTCCAAAGGATGCCTTGCCTTCCCTTGGGCTACGAAATGCGGCCTGCGACTGTCTCAATATGGTAAGCGATAGTATAGATTGGAGCTAACCGCCAGATCGTTTCAAAAGGGATGAAGCCACATGAGAAAATGCAGCTTCTTCAGCTATTCAGGGCAGTCGAGATGATATCAGAATTGCCTCTTGACGATAGTGAATTTATTGAGCACGTGGCCAAACTGACAAATAAGCTTGGTCTGGAGTACTTTATGATATGGAAAGGGGTAGGTGTTGAACCATGATGTTTGGCTAACTTGCCTAGGCCGATCAGGACCCCGAACTTCAAGGTACGCGCATAGTGGAGCACGGCTAACCCTCTTAGCCAACGCTTATAAATACCTTGAAGCGCTAATGCCCTTGGTGCTTAACTTTTTGTCGAGTGAGCATGAAGAGACGATCATTGCAGTGTTTCCCACCGTCAACGAACTTCTTAACCTGGTATTTTGCTAAACCGACTCTAACCCCATTTCAGTTCAAGTGCCAAACCAAGAAGGGACAACCGCTGATGGAATCCCAGAACATCTTTTTAAGCAAGCTTCTAACGGTTGTCATTGCCAAATTCAAATACCCCGATGACTTTGAGTGGGAAGAGCAGGACGAAGAGGACGAGGAGTCTCACTTTGGTGGCATGCGAAAGGTACGTGGGGTTAGAGGCACTGGCTGATATTTAGAGTCTTAAATCCTTCTTTGATGCCATTAACCTTCTCAATAAACCATTGTTCGACAGTCTGGTCCATTCCATCGTTACCACAACTTTTATGTCGGCACCTTCTGATTGGACCACTTTAGAGCTGGCCCTGCGCATACTTTATCAGTTCAGTGCCAATCATAACAAGCACATCGTGTTTGTCAACGAAGCTGGCGAAGCCAACCATCTTAGCGACATGATGCATAAGATGGTCGAAAGTGACGTTCTGAAATGCAACCACCCTTCTCTAGCCCCTGCCTTTTTTGAAAACGTGGTGCGCTACCACCAGCTCTTCGAGCTACGCCCTGAACTGATCCCCACAGTCTTCACCTATTTCTTAGACCAGCGCGGCATCTACCATGACTCCGCCCCTGTTCGCTATCGCGTTTGGTACTTGTTCCAGCGCTTTATCCGGTTGCTTAAGGGTCATGCTGGCAAGTACGCCGAAGATATCATCCCTAGCCTCCAACAAGTTTTGGACATTCGCCCTGAGCTTCCCGAGGGGTTCGATCCCCAAGTACCCCTCTCTCACAATGACATCAGTACAAATGCTGTCACCAGCCAGCTGAACCTATTTGAGTCTGTCGGCATGCTGGTTGCTACCGCCGAGAACATCTCGCCAATGAGAAAAGTGGATATCCTTCAAATGGTCCTTGTACCTCTAGTTGGTAAAATACAGTCGGGATCTGCGCGGGCTAGAGAGGCTCTACCGACCGATCCACTCTTCTACATTGAGCTGCACCACGCCGTAATGGCAGTTGGTGCGCTTGCGAAAGGTAAGCTTGGTTTTAAATTTCTCACCTCCAGGCCTTCCCGAGCCTTCCCGAAAAGAGGATGCAGTGTACCCCTGGGTCAAGATGCTTGCCCAGTCTACAGAGATCATCCTTGTGCTGCTTGAAGCCACTGGCCAGTACCAAATCATTCGTGATGCTGTAAGCCATCCATAACCCACCTTGTCTCACCTTACTAGGCTAGGTTTGCATTCTCACGCCTGCTGACCAGTGCGGGGACGGAAATCCTCCCGTATCTGATTCACCTGGTCAATGGCCTTATGACGGCCTGTGCGCCTGTTGAGATGGTGGATTTGTTTCCCTTCCTTGGGCTTCTGGTCCACAAATTTTCGGTAAGATTTTTGCATTCCCAAGCTCATTTGTGTTAGAACGAACTCTACCCTGTCATGGATAAGCTCTTGTCGCCTCTGCTTGAAAGGTCATTTGTCTTTCTCAACGAACAACCTACTGGCACTGATGAGATGGTGATGCTCGTAAACTTGCGCAAGGCATATGTATCCTTTCTGTCTTCGCTATTCGGATCCAGGATGGAAGGCGTGCTCTGCTCCGAAGGTAATGGTTGTAAAGGCTTCTTCTTACTGTGTAGGCAACAACCACAACTTCAATCATGTTCTTGCCAGCCTGATCCACTTTACCAAAGACCATGACAACCCTCTCGTTCAAAAGATGGCGTTTAACATTCTCCTGAAGATGGTGCACTCTTGGTTGGTTATCACGCCTGAGCAGGAGGCCCAAACAAACGTTACTCCACAGTTCCGAGCCCAGTTTTTGGATTTCGCTCTCCAGACTATTATTCCGACATCCTTTGAAGTTCCCATGCTGAAAACGTTTGACTTGACCGATGGCCAGACTGTCTTGGTATGTAGCCTATGTGTTCGCTAATCTTTAGATTTTTGGAGAGATCACCTCCCTCCACCAGACAATGTTGCAGGCCACCGGCCAAACCTTCCTCGAATACCTCGACGGAAATTTCCTGCCTTCCATCAACTGCCCCCCTCAGTTGCGCCAGGAATTTATGACTGCCATCCAGCAACTCGACGCCAAAAATTATCGAAAATTCTTCCAGGTACTAGCACTTCCCTATCGCTCTAACCACTTAGAATTTCATTACCCAATCTCAAGCCTGGATTCGTTCCCCATAGCCTCGCATCAGGAATAACTCTACTCTTGCGGTCAAGTATTTGCCTCTAAACGCCTAAAGAAACAAGTAAACCCAATAGACATCCTTAATCCTGGCATAGGCACTGGCCAGTCTCGAACCCCTAGTAAAGCCTGCTTCACATGTATATCCAAATTTACCCCATTTTATTTACCCATGCCGCTAAACCAACCCCTGCTGGGATGTAGAGTCTTTGATTAAATTTGTAGTTATCTTTGAAATATCTAACGTAGCTGATACACGCATTCAAATGCTACGAGTTATCTTGATAAGTTCGTGCAGCCGAATTAGACTCCTTGACCAATGTGAGGGTCGAGCACAAGAACATTTGTATATCTAATTCGACATTTGTTTAAATTAGAATATAACAGAGCTTTGCCCTACTTAGCTTGCAACGGGCAAAGTATAGCCTCTGCAAAATAGACCATCCGAGTTTAGGATCCAACATCTATTTCGAAGCATCAGCACCGATGCAACCTCCAGTTACTGTGGCCTTAGGACCGAAGTTGTACCCAAAGCCTAGACATCCCAACGGTGCCAAACTTAATTTCCAGACCTGACTACTATTCCTCCCTAGCTAGGGGGAACCAACTTTATACCAGTATTGCAACTGAGATTCCCCTCTCGCCTGCCAACATATCTCGTGATACACAGAGGGTGCTCGATGAATTGCCCCATGATGGAACTAACAGCATGGATCAATCTGCTGGTGATGTCGAGTTGCGGGTACTATCTCCTAATTAGGAGCGCTGCCAATTTGACATTGCTGATCCCTGCACAAGTTATTCCTTGGTCTTAAACCTTACATGGAACCCGCCACTGTACCACCCCCTGGTGGTCTTGTGGCTCTCCCCATATAGTATATTAGTCAGAATACCTATTAATAAACTTTATCTTATTCTTCTCAGTCTTGTACTTTCTATTGGACTATTGTCTTCCCCAATCAAATACTGAACTATCATTGGTTCAGTTGCAACACCAGCGTATCTGCAAGCAATCCCTCAGGATCCACTGGTGCACAAAATGAATTTCAGGTAGTTCCAAGTAAATCTGAATCACATGCCCACCTACAATCCAGGATGGTCTTCCCATCTGTGGGACAGGAAGTATCCACCCAGGCGGGAATGATTCAGGTAGTCAATATCACCAATAAAACCCCTGGCTACCTCCCCAACCCACAGCAGCTGCCCAGGGATTCAGGGGGCCAGGAAATTATCCTGCACCAACCAAACTCCCTCAAGGGTCACCAATCCCCAAAAGCTCAAGAAAGGTAAGGCTTTATTCAAGACCATTCCCAGCCAGCACCCATACTTTAGATTCAGAACCTGTAGGGCAAATTACAGGATTGTTAAATCCAGGAACCAGATTTCAAATCACAAATGAAAGCCCCTAGTCAACTCAAATATCAATTGAGTAAATGAAATATGAATTGAATGGATGGTAAACTAGGAACTGCTAAACCAAACTGAGAAGCCTTACTTTGACTAAAATCTGTTAAAAGTGATAAGGAGCGCCTTTTGGGGAAGCTTTGAATATAAAAGTAGGAAGAGAAGAAGTATATTTTATTGGATAATACTTTAGACTTATATAGCTTTAGCTGTGGTGGAGATTTTAGTTAGATCAAACCCAAGGGCTGGTCATGTGCGGGATGGGTTCAAGTTGCTAGATACCTGGACAGCTGTGTGATATTGGTTTGTTGCCATTTCCGGTATGGTGGATGATATATTGGAGAAGCATCAAATTGGGCAATGACTGGATGTTAAGTGTGATGGCGGTGGCCATAATACTTGTACATCCAGACCCTTGACAAAAGTTTCACCTATAATGACTTTATCTAGAAAACACCATCTCAAAAACGCCATCTAGAAGACGCCATCTTGTACCATATCTTGAATTTCTGGTTAAACTGTGCCAGATAACTTGAAATATTAATAAAAGCCCAATTTTTTTTAAAAAACTATAAAAAACATATGGCTACACATAATCATTCAAGGATTCCAAATATGCAATAAAAATGTGGGGTTAGCTAGTACTAACTATAGTGCACGAAGCTACAAAGTCAACACACCCCAAAAACTGTGATATTTTTGTATTAAATTTTAACTCTATATTAAAAATGTATATACTAAAAATAAAGTTGAAATCAAAAATTTGGAAGAAAGAAATTTCTTGTTAAAGAAAGTGGATTATAAATTAGATTCAAGGGCTGTGGCAATGCCTTTGAGATGGATAAGGCGGCCTTCTCTGGTGTAATAGGCCAAAACCTCCTTGTTAACACTTGTGAACTTGACCTGCTGGTCAGCATGCTTGGATACAACAGCTTTGCCTTTTTTAGCCTGGGAGTATAGCTGATCTCCATGAGCATGCTGAATCTTCAGCTTGTTGACAATCACATTGAACAAGGGCTTTTTTACCTTAATCAGGCAGGAAAATTGATTGTGCCAACCTTCAAGTGAGGAGGTGGTCTTAGTTACGTCTTCTTTGACCTGCTTATAGCAGTTCCAATTAAATTAGTTGCCGCCCTTGCAAATGCAGCAATACCCCTGGAATACACCCACTGACTGGTGCTCAAACTACTGGATGAAAGGAGCAAATGCTTCTTGGTTCTCAATAATGTAATTGTCATTGAGAAGCTTGTCATAAAAAAGGTTAACCTCTTCCTTTCTGACCATGGCCAGAGCAGCAAAGCAATTGAAGATCTTTCTGGCCTCTTTTGTGCCATCATTGAATAACAGCTTATTGAGGGCTGGGTTTTTGTCAGGTTCTTGTGCAGAGCCTGGCGGTAGCGGAAGAAGCAGCCTTAGGACCTAATCCTAAATACCTTGATAAAGGTGTTGCCTGTACAGCCTCAAAGTCAACCATTAACGTGGTATGGTAGGGAAGGGACTCTGGCGCCTTTCTGGTTGTGGCCTGCTGCTCCTGGGTGGCTTCTGGGCTGACCTTCTTTTTCTTGCGGCCCCTTTTCTCAGTTGGCTCTTCTTCAAGTGTGGGCAAGATGGCATCCAGTTTTTGCTTGAGTATATCCCAGGCGTGAATGTAAGTCTCCTCCTTTTTATTAGGGAGAAAGAAGAAGACAAATGGGATGGTGTGCTCATTGACCTGATCATGAATGACCCAAAGCTGATAAAATAGCTTTTGACAAGAGGCAAAAGTCCCATCAGTAAACAAGGTATCACACTTTAGAAGGCGTATGAGATCCTCTTGTGTTGAAAAGCACAAAATACAGTTTGGTGAACCTAGCCCATTTTTGTGCAGCAGAAAGGGCAATCTGAGCATAGTAGTCTTCTGGACTTCTGAAAGCACAAGCTCATCAATGATTCTAGTGCTGACACCAATATTGGCATCAATTGACTGTTGATCAGTCACATACCGTTGGAGTCTGATCTTTTCTCCAACCTCCTCTCTCTGATCCTCATTCAGGTAAAGGAGAGCATGTGTTATCAGCTCAGTTGAAGTCAAGTCCTTGTTGAAAGGAATGGCTTAGCAAAGATACCAGCGCATAAGATAGTAGAGGATCATATCAGAGCCCAAACAGTCATGCTCAATGGTGAGCTCCTTGACTTGGGTAAACCCAACTGTAGTTAATTGTGCAGGGCAGCCTGGACTATCACAGCGGTAGTGATGGTGCGCCACATTTTTTCTCTGATCATTGCAAGTGAAAATGAAGCCGTCATTGACAAAGCCAGCACCCCCCTTCTTGGTCATAATGGGAAAAGAGTTGGGGAAAACAGCCAAAACTTTAAATTGCCCATTGACATTGCAGATATTGGCAAATGAAGGTAAGTCCCACTCTAGGATGGGTTCCTCCTCTGAGGCTGCAGAACCATGGTCACCAGAGTTTTTTTCAGAGTCTCTATCATTATCATCTTCATTATTAAAGCGGATTTGCTTCTCCTGGGGATAAGAGGGGGAGTAGACAAAGGGAGAGTGGGCAGGGGTGGGGCTATCAGCCTCAGGCTTGGGGTAAGGTGTGGGGGTCTTGGCAGGCGTTGTTTCTTTAGGAGGCTGCTTGGAGAGGGTAGCCTTGGGCTTTCTTGCTTGGAAAGAAGCAGCTGTTCTCTTGGGGGCCTTGGCAGATAGCATTGGTGGTAGGCTTGGAAGGCATCTAAGGGTTAATTTTCATCAGAAAAGTTCAATTTTGGGGACAATTTTCAAAGTAAAAAATGAGAGTGTTTGCAATATAAAAGCTTAAAATATTTATACATATTCTTGTAGAAAAGCTCTCAAAATATATACCATCAAAAGTTATTAGCTTTTTTATTATGTAAAAATTAAAATTTTATTTTTAGCGCAAGTATGCAAACTTTGAGTTTTGACTGAAAACTGTAAGAGAGGGGGGCTAAACTAACTATATTTGGCTCCCATCCTGGTGCAACAAACCACCAGGATGCCGCCCAGTGGAGAACTTGGACGGCTGCTCAAAGGGGAGACCACAGGGAGGACACAGAGGATAGCTGAGAAAAGAAGGTGTTCAATCCCATCAGTACCAAACCGGTGAGCAACCAGGGTGTACGAGTGGGAGTGGGAGGATGTGTCTTGAGGACCTGGAGGGGCACCAAGTTGCTCTTCTCTGGGCTGAGAATGGGGACCATCAACATTTCCTTGCCCGCAAGAGCAAACTGGATGAAACTGACGTCATCCAGATCCAGGTCATTGCAGGTCAAACTCTTTATAACAGCCTCCCCAGAGAACAGGAGACCAATGGGGAGATCCAGGAGGCTGGACGGGTTATTGCCCACAAGACAAGCAGAAGAGGTAATTTTAGACCACAAGTCTGGCAAGGTCAATCACAGAAGTAACACAAACAGGGCCAAAGAAAACACCACAAACTTGAGAACTGGAAGTATCATAGCTGTGTTCCACAAATTCCAAATATGTAGGCAAAGTTTCCAGGATAATTAGCAATAGTTTTGGTGCAAACAAGGAGACCCACAAGCAAGAACAAGTTGAGAGGTGGCAGAGAAGGTGTGGTTGACTTGGCAATGGGCTTGGGTGGCTTGGGACAGTATATAATGTGAAAGTGGGTTTTAAAGTAAAGAAAATAAAAGAAAATTCAAAATAAGAGTAGGTATTATATTGAAAATCAATTAAAACTTTGAGTTTGAGAGCTGCTTTTGAAAGCAAAAGCGTAAAGAAGCAAAGACTATATGCCAAAGCTTCTTCTGGAGGTCCTGGGAGAGATGCCAGGTTTGAATTGGGTAGGCACAAGGTAAAGTTTAAGGAAACAACTAACAATTTAATTATCTAGATGATAGGAACCAAACAAAGATCCAAATCAAATCTAAAAATCAAAAAAAAGGTTCAAACAACTTCCCAAACTTTAATAATATTGGAAATAGACAAGCAGGGGACTGAAGGTCCCTTTGCTGTGTAAAAGGGGTGTGTAGCAAATGGTTGAGTCACATGACCTCATGACTTGGATCTGATTGGCTAGTGGAGAAATTTTGCTGATCAGAGCCAGATGGGCTGGAGGGTTTCACCTTAATTTCCGCGGTCCCCTCTGATTGGCTGGAGGAGGTCCCAGACATTTGTAACTCACTTGGTTTCTTGAGCATCAATGTGGCATTGCTTCATTGGTTAGATCTAATGGTTTTTAACAGTGGGCAACACCATGCCAATAAATAATCCAAATTAACTAATGTTTCTTCCCAGGGGGGCAACCAGGGGCAATGAATCCACGGGATAGGCCAACACAAATCTCTCATTGACTGTGTGCGCCAAATCCCCTAAAGAATTAAGGGGGTTGGCTGATAATTTTGGACCTTTTTTAGTGCAGCGGTGGAAGATAGTGTGATCCAATGTCAGGGGTAGCAGTGAATTTACAAAAACTTGCAAGTGAAATGGTGTTTTCAAGATAATGTAATTGAGATACTGTAGCTTAAAAATATAGTGATTTTTAACATTTTTTATATCAAATGAAGAAATCTACAATGGAGCTACCTCAACCATACCAAAGAGTAAAACTTGAATATCTTTAAAACTAGCTTATACAACTGGGGTTAAAAAGTACCCAGTTGTTTAAAGGGAATCAAAAAAATATATATGCAAAGTTTCATGTTTTCTTATATTTTTTATTTAAGTGATATTTGGCACTGAATTTCACTTTTTAAAAGTGGAAACAGTCAATTCTGATGGTGTGTTCTTTATAGCGTCCTATGACACCATATGTTAAAACAGGTTAATTATTAGTGCTGCATTGGTGGGCGCCACTCCTATTGGATGCTTAGAAGCTTAGTAGATTTTGTAATGGGCGCATTTTGCATAACAGAAACACCCTCATTACTATATAAAACCACTAGTAAAACATTGTATTGTTGAAACCCAAAAAACAAAGTTCATACTATGATAAGAAATAAAGCTAGCATATGAAACATTTTTTTGAATGGCTGCATTATAGGGGGTAGTACTATCAAAGTGGCGCCAATTCAGGCTAATTTATTATGTAGGGTCATAAATTAATATCATACTTTATTCTCAATTAAAAGGGAAAGGCTTGTCTTTATCACAAAAAATTATGATTGTAATAGAAAAAAAATTGCAGATACTGCCGCCACGCCGTTTTGGTTAAAGCCTAGGCGCTACTTTTTATTGGGTTGGATTTTTTCATTACAATCATAAATCTACTACTGATCCAAAATATATTTTTTGATTATCCTATTGAGACTAGTACTTATAAATATGATTAATTATTAGATTAACATTTTGGGGGTTCAAACATGGCGCCGCAGTGGCGCTTGATGTAAAAGTAAGGCAGCACCTTGGCATTTAAAATATTTGCAAGGCGGCGCTGCGGCGCCTGGAGTTTTTTGAGGGTGGTGCTACTGTAAATTCAGAACCTGAACGTAAAAATGCAGGATTGTCAAATCCTTGGTCCAAATTTTGAATCACTTTTGCGGGCAACTCAGCTGAGTGAAAAAATAAAATATTTAATAAAATCAACCATTTAATTTGACTTTTATGGTTTATTTAAATTGGCAGATCTCAAAACTCTTGAGCAGATAACTCAACTATCAAAAGACAAAACTCAGCAAACAAAAGTGGATACATGAATCAGAAATGCGGGATTCTAATGTACAATTTGAGATTTCCTGGATTTCAAACAAATCATAGACATCATGTAAAAATTAACAAATCTGAAATTGCGGGATTGTCAAATCTAAGAACCAAGTTTCAAATCATAATCACAATGAATTTGAAATAAATATAAGTTATGGGTGTCTCAAAAAGGATGCTAAAGGATCTATAGTGGATTTATGCTGATTCTTTTAGGAATCATAGGCATTCTCAAAAATCACCCTATTCCATTTTAGAATGGCTAAAATTTAGAGCACAATATTCACTGGCTTAACATACTTAACAATAAGATTGACTAAAATATACACTCCTCTTTTTGATTTTAAAATTTTTAATAAAAATTTATTATGTCTTCTTTCAATAGCAACCAAGTCAACAAGCTGTTCCCTGGCCTTGACAAAATCATGCAGGGCTACACTGGGTCTCTTAACGGTGAAGCCTCTGTCTATGGCCACTCCCAACCCGCAGGCCCCTCTGCAAGCCCCACCCAGGAGTCTGTTCTTTCTCCTGCAACTTCCAGAATGTCCCTTTTTCCCCACCATGCACAGGCAGCTGCCAACCCAAATCCCTTATCAGCAATGGCATCCAGAACCAGCCATTTTAGCCATGAGGTCACCCAGAGAGCCCAGAACCCCAAAACAGCCAACCAGATGGCATTGACCAGTTCCCAAGATAGACACATCCCACCTCCAGCCAATCAGCCTGCAAGACACAGAAGAAAATTAATCACCCC
>QTSX02006647.1:0-37859 GCA_014839935.2 Entomophthora muscae | reverse complement strand
GGGTCAAGAGTGTGGGGCCAGGTGACTGCTGGGTATACAGTGGAGGTGTAAGTAACCTCAGTGTTCCTGGTGACCCTGGTGTAGGAGACTTTTGTGGCAGGCCTTGAGAGTGGCTTCTGTCTAGGATTCAGGATGGTTGATTGGGCTTGGGATACAGGAGGTGTTTGGCTGGCAATGACACCTTGGGAGGCCTGTGTATTGGCATGACTCCCCTTGAGTTGGGTTCTGGGTCTGTTTTTGGACTCTCTGGGACGCCCTTGTGGACAGGCTGCCCTGCAGGCTGGTGCAGGAGCTGGTTGGGAATGCAATTGACGGTCCATAAAAATAAAATAAAAAATTTCTTAGATTAAATTTGTATTTATTTGGATTTATTGATTTAGTTGTAAGTAGTTGTTTTCTCTTGATTTAGTCTTAAATAGTAGCAGATTTTCTATATCTGTGATTTAAAGTGTATAATATTATATACTTTCCAGTTCTAGATGATTTTAAAGATTAATCACTTTTAATGTCTAAACATGGTTCTTGAGATTGAATTTTTCATTTGATTTTAGTTGTAGTGGAGCTTCTTGATTTGGGTTGGTGTTTTCTAGTGTGTTTAGTGTACATTAAATTTGGATTCCAGTTCCTGCAATTAATATCTGAGTTTACTAGTGGCATTCAAAAGTGATTTAAAATTTGGTTCTTGGATTTGACAATCCCGCAATTTTAAAAAACATAGTAAACTTAATGAAAATGATTGTTGGATTTGAACACTTCAAATCTGATTCCAGTTAATTCATTTTGTCCATTAGAAATATGCAGTTCAACTTGAACTTTGCAAAGTGTCTATGAGTTCCCACATTACAAAAATTCAAATAAATACTCAAAAAAATCAATTTAATTAAAAAAGGCCATCCTGCAAAAGTGATTCAAAATTTGGACCAAGGATTTGACAATCCCGCATTTTTACATTCAGGTTCTGAATTTACAGTATATGTATGATTAGGACGGTGCAGTGGTGCCTTTTATTTGGTATTCTGTAGTATTGATCCAAAATCTACTGCCAATTGAATATATATAAATTTTATATTATTAATTTATTACAATGAAGTTGCAGTAATTCTATTCCATGAACTCTGTCATGATTGGCATCATTGATTTTATACTGCTAATTTATGGAGTTGGCTGCTGAAATCCTAATCTGTGAGCTTCATCATAATTGGCATCATTGCTTGGTCAAAATTTCCAACATATCCCCCCACTTGACCAAACATTACTTTCTTTCTTCATCAGATGAATACCAACAACAACAACAATATGCGCCAAGCCTACAACGCAATGATGGCTTCAATGAACAAAGCAGAGCGTAACACCTTTTGGAAAATATTGCGCTCAGTATGTATTGGCTTCTTGAATTAACTTTGGGCTAGTGACTCCCAGTTTTGCAAACAGGACTGCGTGGCTACCGTGGCTGGCTCTGAGCGTAGTACTGCGCCAAACTCCAGCGCTGGGGATTTCTCTGATGAGGACTCCATGTTTTAAGAGCCTCTTCCTGTCAGCAGTGCGCCCCCAGTGGTAATCCTTCTGGTGCTCAGCACCCCTTTCCTCAATGCCTTTCTTCCACTGGCGTGCCTCCTCCTACCCCATCTGTCATGCTTTGCGCCTGCTGCAACTCTGACAATGTGGTAGTAGACTACCCTGCCCTTCTTAGCAAGTTTGGGATCTGCCACTATGAGGAGACAATGTGTAGCTTTGTACAGGCTCTGTATTCTGATGAGAATGTGATGACCCTAATTTGGGCAGGGGAGTTATACCACAGCCAATACAATGCCTCCCGTTTGGCCGCTGAGGTGCTTCTAGGGCTGCAGTCAGCTACCTTAGCCCCCAGTGAGATCTCTGCCCAGCATGCTCATACCATTGTCATCTGCAATGAGTATATTATTGATGTATATTGGGTTTGGGCTCTAGAGCTTGCGGCAGATCCCAGCTTCCACCAGACCTTGGACTTGCCCATCTAAGCCAATGCCAACTGTCACTTCTCTGCCACATTTAAGTTGCTTCTTCAAGCCGTTACCACTGACAATGCTTCCCTGTACCTTCCTTTGGCTGCTGCAACTTACCACTTCATGTGGTATCCTCCTGAGATTTGCCAGCCTGGCCAGCCTGGGTACTTTGGTTGTTGCTTGGAGCATTACTGCTCCTTGGCTTATCAGCTCTGTGTCCCCTTGCTTCTATCCTATTCCTACATGGAAGATGCGTTGATGGACTGCTTCACCATAGGTGCTGCGTTCTCTGCTTGTGGTGGCTTGGGCTGTTTAGTGCCAGTTAGTCAGATCCTCCTTCCCCTCTGCAACTGATCATCCATGTCCCACAACTCACAGTTGGCCTAGTCCCAACTGCTGGTGATCCTGGCCCACGTGTGCCAGCACCTGGACAACAACCACTACATGATGCCCACCCATGAGTGCCTGGTTATCACTATTCAGCACCCCACCAAACATCCCTGCACCGCCAATTTTCAGCCCTCTCCTCATGCCACGTATTCTGCGCAGCAGCGTGGAGGCACCCACAACACAAGGGACCAATCCCACTGAGCCTGCCTTTTCTTGCAATAAACTTGCTTTTGCTTATCCTCTTTTTTATTGTTTCTATTGTTTTTTAGTTCTTATTTTTTATTATATTAAGGTTTTAATTATTGTAGTTATCTTTTAAATTTAGTGCTCATAGAAACATTATTGATTAGTGGACTTTTTATGTTGGGGATTCAAATCTAGCGCCGCCACAACATTAAAGATATTTGCAAGGTGGCGCGGCAGCACCCAAGGCTTTTAAAGGTTGGCGTCGCAGCACTAAAGATGGGTAGTTCTGCAGTTAAATTCATCAAGTTTTGGTAACCTTATTTTGATGACACACTTTTTATTTTGATTTGAGATAGTATTTTTGTGATGCAGTCTTTTGTGATAGTGTATTTTAGGGTATTTATTAAATGATTTTATAATTAAAAAACCTTGTTTGGATAACACTCTTTTTATTTTGATTCAAGATGGAATTTCTGTTGTGATCTGAGGCGTGGCACAGATACACAACAGGGAATCCTAACCTTGGGATTGGATTTGTACTAAGTCTCAGTTAGATGGCAGGAAAGGCTATGCAATTAACTTGCAGCCCTGGATGAATAATCTCTACTAGTTGTGGCTAGAGAGAGGTGCTGAAGTACTGGAAGACACAAAGACAAAAATGTGAATAGAACTTAATTTTATTGGTGAATAGAAAAAAGAATATATAGTTGTTGGCAATACCACAAAACACTACCAGGATGGTAGGATCACTTGCCACCAGCATGAGTGGGGCAAGTGAGTTGCGCAGAGTCACAAAACCAAACCATTGTATTTCCCAATTCAGCCATTGACTCATTTCAAGAGGTGAAAGCAAAAGCAAGATATTTGTATTTGAAATAGCCCACCAAAGGCAAAATCTGAACATGGTGAATGGCAGCATTCATGACATTACCCCCCTCTAGATTGGCCTTAGGGGGGTGATACTTGCGGAGGAACTTTGCATGCACTCAAGAAAAAGGATGGCCACTAGACAGGAGCTTTACAGTGTATTTGGACCTGCACTTAAAGGTCACTTCCAAAGGACTAACCCACAGAGTGTCCAGCTTATGCACATGTCCACCCACTCTGTGCTGGTAATAAAGAACACAGTCACCCACGTCAAACTCAGGCAAGGAGGAACGTCCAGCATTATTGGGGGAAAGCTTGAGCATCTTAGTCTTATATGCAGAGGTATAGGCAGTGGCCTGTATATCAATTATGCAGTTGACTAGATCTTTGATGTGGTTGTTGGGATTCAGGGCCTTATCAGAGGAGAGTAGGGGGCCCCCAAGAGCAATGGATTAGTAGCCTCACGCCCATACAGCATAGCAAAAGGGGAATGCCCAGTGACACAATATTTGCTAAGGCAATACGCAAAGAGAGCAGCAGGTAAGTATAGATCCCAATTTGCAGCATTATAATAGGTGAGCTTCCTCATAATAGAAACCAAGGTTGAATTTGCACGCTTGACTGCCCCATTGGTAGAAAGATTGTAGGGGGCAGAGAAGGATTGGTGAGACCCCAAGGCCTCAACAACAGAGGTTACCAACTTAGCATTAAAATTAGTCCCATTGTTGGATAGCAACACTTGAGGGCAGCCATGGCAATAGAAAACATCTTGTAACAGGAAGGATGCAGTTGTCTTAGCAGTGATGTCCTTAGTTGGGCGAGCTTCTACCCACTTACTGAAGTGATCAACAGCAATTAGGATAAAGCGGCAACCAGAGCGGAAGCAGGGGAGAGGACCTACAGCGTCAATGCTGAAAGTGTGAAAGTCATGTTGAGGGGGAACTAATTTGAACTTGTGGGAGGCAGCTCGCGGTCTCTGAAGTTGGCAGTTGTGGCAACTAGCTATGACATCTGAGATCAGCAGATAAAGGTTTTCCCAGAAGTAATTCTTCTGGAGACAGTTGAAAGTCTTGGCAATGCCTCCATGTCCGGTTCCTTATGAGCTTGTAGCACCAACAAAAGGTGAAGACTAGGTCGTACATAAGGCAGGTATTGATCTTGTACTTCCTTGAAGAGCTGATTGTTGCAAATGAGTGTATCTTCAGATAGTTTGGACAAGGCTAATCAGACTTCCTCTTTCTTGTTTTCCCAGGAGGAAGGATAGCCAATTAGCTCATACAACCAGTCAGCCTCAGCAGGATGTAGAGCAAGGATGGGCATTTGGGACAAACCATCAGCGTTCTGATGTTGAATCCTGGGGCAATGGAACAGTGAAACCATAGCCTTGCAGGCAGAGGGCCCATCTAGCTAGCTGTCCTTCTGGCTCCTTAAGTTGTTGTAACCACTTAAGCAAAGCATGGTCAGTGACCACAGTGAAATGGGTACCATACACATAGTGGCAGAACTGTTTGACAACATGCAACATGGCAAGACATTCTTTCTCTGTGACGCTTTAATTCTTCTCATGCTTGTTTAGAACACAGAAAGTATAAGCCACAGGATGGTCCACACCTTTGTTGTCTAGTTGGGCCAAAATAGCCCTAATAGCAAGATCACTAGCATCAGTGTATAGGATGAACTCCTTATCATAGTCAGGATACACTAGGATAGGAGCCTCTTTGAGTTTCTGCTTGAGGGTCTCAAAGGCTTGCTGCTGGCTGGTAGTTCATTCAAAAGGGACATTATGTAACAGCTGGACTAGGGGTTTACTAGTGTTAGCAAAGTTGGGAATGAACTGCCTGTAGTAGCCCATCATACCCAGAAAGACCTGTACTTCTTGCAGGTTGGTGGGCAGAAGCATTTTGTCAATGGCCTCAACCTTCTTAGTCATTGGGCAAATTCCTTTCTGGGTTACTTCATGGCCCAAGAATTCAAGACGCTCTTTGAATAAAGCGCACTTAGAGGGTTTTAACTTGAGGCCGGCTTCTCAAATCTTTAGGAACACTTCTTTGAGATGAGCCAGGTGATTGGTGAAGGTAGCACTGAAGACTGTTATATTGTCTAAGTATACTAGGACACATGACAGTTTCAAGTCGCAGAGGATAGAGTCCATAGCCCTTTGGAAGGTAGCCAGGGCATTGCAGAGTCCCTGCGGCATGTGGGTAGGCTCAAACAGCCCTTAATATGTAATGAGCGCAGCCTTCTGACAGTCCTTGGGCAAAAGGTCAACTTGCCAGTAACCTGATGCCAGATCCATGGCAGAGAAGAACTTATAGCCTCCAAGTTGGTGGAGAGCATCATCAATACGCGGCAAGGGGTAAGAGTCCTGCTTGGTTAAAGATTTCAATTGGCGGTAGTCCATCACAATACAATGACCCCCATCCTTCTTCTTTAGGATGAGTAGGGTTGAAGCCCAAGGACTTTGGGAAGGGGCCAGTAGCCCAGCGTCTAACAGTTGCTTGAGCTCTTTAGATGCCTGGGCATCCTCCACACAGCTGTGGCAATATAGTTTAGCGCGGAAGGGGGGAGCGTCTCCAGTATCTATCTGATGGATAAAGCCTTTGGCTAGCCCATAGTCAGTACTGTCTTTAGAAAAGATGTCTGAAAATTGATCTAGCAAGTCAATCACCTCTTTCTGTTGAACTGGGGACAGCTGTGAGAAGTCTTGTGCAGTGAACAGAGATAGGACTTAGAGCTCATCTTCTGGTAGATTAAAGTCTCAAACGTACCAAAGGGATGAAGAGAAAAGACATCAGGAGCATTCAGTAATTTGCCATAACCAACAACCTGCCCTCTATATATGTTTATGGGGAGAGCAGTTAAATTGGCTACTAGTAATTGCACAGGGTCCTTATGGGAGACGTCTAGGATTCCAGGACAGAGGTAAGGTTTGTTGAAACCTAGTGAGGGAGGAGAGTACAACTCCAAGAAAGTTTGTTCAGGTAGATCATACAAATTTGAGAGTCCAGGATGGCCTGGGAGCCAGGGGGGATGGTTACAGCAGACATGGCCAGGAGAGGGATTCCTTCAGACGCAGGACAAGCCATGGATGGACACTTAATATTGGAGGAGTGGGTGTGGTACTTTAGAGTGAAACCCCCCAGTGGGATATTCTAAAGCACATGTCTTAAGGCGCTTCCTGGGAAATTTTACTGGCTCTTTAAAGATCAGAGGGACTTTGTATCCCAGAATAGAGAGGTAACCATCTTTCAAGTTGATTATCCCATTATATTCCCTAAGGAACTGAGTGCCAACTAAGAGATTGTAGCTCTTGTTTTCCAAGACAACTGCTGGTGCAGCTAGGAGAAGCTTACAAAACTGCATGGGTAGAGAGGAGTACGCCCCTATGGTGTGGGTCATAGACAGTCCAGCTGTGCCATACAACTGGTAATAATTGAGGTCAGGGGGAGTTTAAGTTTCTTTAAGAGCTAGGGGGAGACAATGTTAACCGGGGAACCAGTATCCAAGACAGCCTTGATCTTCACTTTTTGGATGAATATTTCTACGCAAGTGGTAGTGCAACCAAAGGGTGGGAGGACAGCCAAGATGTCTTGGGCCTCTTCCAACTCTTTGTCCCACTTCTCAATCATGAATCTTAAGCCAGGAAACTCCTTATAGACAGTCTTAAGAGGGAGTGAAACCAATACATTCTTAAATACAGCGTCAGCAACTTCAGCAGCTTCTTCTGATGACTCCACTAGCACAGGGGACCTCTTTGTCTGAGTGAGGTAGGGGTGGGAGACAACTTCTTTGGCCTCAGGAAAAGGCTTAGTAGTTTTTTTAGTCTTTCCTGATTGTAATTTATAGGGGACTGCAATGGTTTTGGGGACAGCAAGAAAGGAGTACCCATACACGTCAGGGTCTTCAACATTGGAATCATCCAGGTCAGAGTTGTCAGAGATATTGTGGAACAATAGGAGGATAGGAGAAGCCTTGATATCAGCAGGCTTGGAGTTGGTTATAGAGGGAGGGATTGAAAGAGACTGGGAAGAATTGTCAACCAAGAGCGTCTTTGCCTCTAGGTTAACTGTTTTTTTCCTGCCTGCTCCTTGGGATCAGCTTCTTCAACTCTAGGATTGGTGCAGACTTGAGAATGGTGACCTATCTGGCCACAGTTGTGGCAACCTTGGCATTGAGGAGAATTTTGCAAGTTCATGATAAGGATGTGAGGGCCACGGGAAGACAAACCAGCATTAGAGGCAACACAATTTTCTTGGACAACAGCTCCAGAATGGGTAAGGTGTATGTCCTGCAACAGCATCTTTATGCTATTCATGGAGGAGAGCATAGCTTTATGGGCTTTGAAGTGAAGGCATAGAAGCTGGTTAACTTTGAGGGCTTGAGCGCAAGCCATATAAGCTTTGTGAGCCATCAATTGTCTGCTTGTTATCAGTTGCTGTCCTTCCATGTAAAATCTATCTGCAAACTCAGCTAGTGTCTCTTTAGGTTTGAAAGCAATGTACATGAAAGTGTCCTCCTTTACTTCAAGACTAAGGTCACCACCAAATTCATCAATCAGAAGCTGCTTCATATCTTCCCAAGTCTCAATGGTGGGCAGCTCAGGAACCACCACTTCCTGGCAGGTTGGGTGTAGACAGGTCAAAATATGTTCCTTCTTAACCTCATCTGATTCTCGTCTCATGGAAGTTTCATATATAGTTAGGAACGCAATAATGGTTGAGGTTTTGGGATTGAAGACTTGCTTAAAGGTAGGTTTGAAGTGTGCTTCAGGAGTGGGACCACCATTGTTGCTATTGAGTATATTTATGCACGGGATAATTCTGCTTCCAATTCAGAGGGGGGTTGTCTAGCCCACAGCTGTCAAACACTTTCCTCAAGGGTCATCAGAGTCTCAGCAGCACAAGTACCTGTATCATTAGCTAGAGTGGTCTGTTGTTCAGTAACATCTAGGCGTTGGCCTTGGGAAGTTACTACCAAGGAGAGCTCAGCCAGTCAAGAGGTAAGGGATGGCCCCACCGAGAGGCAAGGGGAAAACCTGTTGTTCACTGAGTTGATCAATTCACTCATTTCTTGTACGTCTCTGTCTAACTCAGCATGATCCTGCTTCACATGATCCTGCTTCACATGATCCACATTGTTATCTAGGGTAATCAATTCCCTAGTGCATTGGATCTAAGGAGCTCCTGGAAAACCAGGGCAGCAACCATCTTTGTCAACAACCCCAACTGGACTAGCAGCAGTTGCCACCATTTTGAGCAAGGCAGTGAGTTCCTGTTGCAGCTCAGTAACCTGAGCGGTCAACGCAAGCACCTGTGGTTCAGGCTGAGGAGCTTCATTAGGATGTCCTTGACTGCGCGTGGACGCTTGTAGCTCTCAAATGGCATCTCATAGTCTTTGATCTCTATCCACCAAATCATCAGATGGGGGAGAAGGTGGAGCATCTGGCTTGGTTGTAGATAATTCATTTACTTGATTCTGGAGTTTGGCAATAGCAGCGGCAGTGACAGCTCTCTCTTGATCAAATTGTGCACTGAGCTTGTTAAGGCCTTTAGCAGCAAGGTTTGCTACCTGCTGCAGTTGCTCAAAGGAATATGTGCTGAATGCATTGAGCTGCTGTACAAGTCGCTCAAAGTTGGTGAGATAAGAGTTCAAGGTGGAATCTACTTGGCTTTTCCAGGGTTGTTCTAACTGGTGAAACTCATGTAGACACTCTCTGACGTATTTGGGGATGGACTGGCGCATTTGCTCAATGGAATTAACCAAATGGGTCTGGGAGGTGACAGAGCCGCGCTGGTTGTCTGATACCAAAGAAAACAGGGAGTGTATCCACTGTTGATAGGCATAAAATTGATCCCAGTGATGAGTGACAGCTTCTTGTAGAGACAATATTTCTTGAACGTGGAGCCCTAACATCATTTGATGGTGGGCTAAGGCAGGCTGCACAAAGGATGACAGTAGGTGTTCAGCGGAGCCAGCTGCTGAGAGGAGATGCTGTGGAAATTGGGGAGCCACAATCAATTTGTAGTATTCAGCCCAACTGAATTATAACTGAAGGCAAGGGATGGCTCCGTCACGGGATATTCCAAGGGCTACTGCCATGAATTGTTTCACGTCAGGGGTACCCATGGGGTAAGCAACTAGGCAAGGACCATTCCCGGGGTTCAGTACAGTAGGGACAATAGGCAGGTCTGCAATGTCTTCCTCAATAAGAGGGCTGGAAATTTCAGGTGAAGTTGGCTCTTGTATAGGCGGAGGTGAGGGACCTGAAAACGTAGATGCAAAAGGGATAACCAAGGGGCTTACAGCCCCTGTAGTGAGCACTATTTTTGTTGTGATCTGAGGCGCGGCACAGATACACAACGGGGAATCCTAACCTTGGGATTGGATTTGTACTAAGTCTCAGTTAGATGACAGGGAAGGCTATGCAATTACCTTGCAGCCCTGGATGAATAATCTCTACTAGTTGTGGCTAGAGAGAGGTGCTGAAGTACTGGAAGACACAAAGACAAAAATGTGAATAGAACTTAATTTTATTGGTGAATAGAAAAAAGAATATATAGTTGTTGGCAATACCACAAAACACTACCAGGATGGTAGGATCACTTGCCACCAGCATGAGTGGGGCAAGTGAGTTGTGCAGAGTCACAAAACCAAACAATTGTATTTCCCAATTCAGCCATTGACTCATTTCAAGAGGCAAAAGCGAAAGCAAGATATTCTCTTCAAAATAGCCCACTGAAGGTGAAATTGAAACATGGTGAATGGCAGCATTCACAACATTCACTTGGTCCAGGTTTATGTGTCTCATTACATGTGATTTGAGTGTGTTGTAGTACATGAGGTGGGTAGCTGGAGTGTCAAAAGCCATATCTGAGGGGGCACATAGTTGGAGTTCCTTGTAAGCCTGGGTGAGCTCCTTCACTGTGCCAGTTTGGTTAGATTTTTCACCTGGTGTATGTTCATAAGTGTGGTGTCCTTCAGCACAAATCTTGTCAAGAAGACTTGTTTGAAGGTGTCCCAATCCTTGTTGATGTGTTCTTCATGCCACTTGCCGCACCAAGTACCAGCGTCATGAGTTAGTTGGATGGAGATTTCTGCAATCCAAAATTGTTGCAGGCATCCCATTTGGGCCTTCTTGCTTTGGGCAGATTGGATCCATGCCACGGCATTATTGTTGTTGGCTCCAGCAAAAGGTTCCAAGGCAGCGCTTTGAAGTCTCTGAGCTATGTAGGCTGTCATGGTGCTTTTGTCAGTTGCTCAAGGAATGGCAGCAGGTGCTTGGAAGAACCCTTGTGTGGACAGGGCGTTAAAGGCGGAGAGCAGGATCACCGTGTTCTGGTACAGGACAAAGCCATCAGGTATCTCAGCACCAGGTGTGTACGGAGTCCAGTCTAGCGGGAGGCCAGACATGATTCTATCAAGGATTTGTTGGTCGCGGCAAGTACGGGCAACAGGCGGAATTTTACAAGATAAGATAGGATGGAGAACCTACCTGTGCTACTAATGTCGTAACTGTGCTGTTTTAGCAGAGTTACAAGGGGAAAAATATTTGGAAACTAGATAATATTCTTTATTGAGAGATAGGTATTATATAGTCATTGTGAATCGTGGATAGTAGGAACATGATAATGTTGATCACATGGTGAGATGGTGAAGGGGGTGGCTTGATCCTTGTAATAAATCAAGCGCCAAAACAAGTTATCCACTGGAGGGGATCAGCTTCTGTTCATGTTGATGTATTTGGAAATTCAAGTTGACTTCCTAACCTGGCTTTGGGTGGCTGGAAAGTCAGATTGCAGGTCACAACCTGCTTACTCAGAACCTTACTGGCGGGTCAAGCCTGCTGTTTTGACACTTTTTTAAGAATTATGATATATTGAAAGCAGTGAGGCTACTGGGCGTGGATGAATTGAATGTGGCTAACAAGAAGCTGATGGTGGTATTTACTGACTACTTAAAGGACCAGTGGACAGGGAAGTTCATTGAGAAAATATATGGGCCAGAGAAGAACAAGATCAGCTGGAACTATGTGGATTCCATCCTGTCTGAGGGTACCAAGACTACATCTGCCCTGGAAAGATGGAATAACCACTTTGCTAAGTCAGCAGGGGTTAGCAAGCCATCTTTTGACAAGCTGCTTGTGGTCCTGGAGAAGTCAAAAGGTAGGGCAGATAAGATTCTTAGGGATATTTAACATGGTGCCTCTCCCCCCTCTAATAAAAGCTGACATGAACTCAAGAAGGACACAGTGTACAATCTGGTACATATGGGCTACAAAAGAGATGAGATGCAAGAATACCTAAACAGGGTCTCAAATGCCATGAAATTTGGGTTTGAATAGTTGCTAATGTTTAATCTGATAAACTATTTGAATGCATTATTTTACCTATTTTTTGGATTGATTTATCATTTTTATTGATTTAGTAGTAAATTTTATAATTTAGGATTTAAAACTAATTTTTATTGGAATTTAATAGCTTTAGTTGTCTCTTATTTCTTGTCAAAATTTGAGCTTATTTTAATGTATGGTTTATGTTTTTATTAGCTGACAAAGTTAGCAATTGATTGGATAGAACTTTTGATGGAAAACTGGTTTGTTTTTATCTGTATTTAATTGGAGTGACGGGAAACTCATGTGTTTTTGTTGGTTGATGGAAGATTGGTTGACGGAATATCTGCCTGCTCCATAAATCCCCTTGATTGATCAATAATTGGCTGAAATTGCATGCTCTCTGTCCTGCCTCTAAGTTGGCCAACCATCCAAGGTATCTTTTAAATGCCGACTATTTTTACACAGGGAGAGGTTGCATGAAATCTGAATTTAGTGCCTTATCTTCACTTTGGGATGTTTTGTAGATGTATCAATTTAAAGATGCTCTGAAGCATCAGATTACATAGTTGATCTCAGATGGATCAAAGCTTTGCTTTTTACCTCTTAATCCTCATCTCTATCTGCTGGTGGTGGAAATTTATAGGTAGAACCACCAAACGATACTAATAGTTGATCAAGTAGCTTGGGGTAAAAACGCAAGAGAGCAAGCTGTTTTATAAATAAGATATTTGATTTAAATTGCAGTTATAACCGAATAGTAAAGGCTAACATACATCGGCTCACTTGTACCAAGGTTTGTAAATTGCCCAATCAGATTAAGCTTGTGGTTTTTTGTACTGCTAACCCTTGAATGCCATGCCTTGAGCAGCTCTAGAATGTAAAATCAAAGTGAACTGATTGGATTTGGGGTTGCATTAATCACAAAATCTGTATGATGCAGCATTGGCTTTGACAGATTATGCCATATGGTTCAGAGTAAGGCGTAGTGATACCTGGTAAATCCTAGTCAGATGAGGCAATCTATAGAAGGTTAGTTTTAATATAAACGAACTGTAGTATTGTATAGGGAAAATATTTAGTAAAGCTCCACCCTTTTTAATCTTATGGGGTAATTTATGATTGGGTTATAGTAGCTAAGGCGCTAAGCGAAATCAACTCATCTGTAAGCGAAAACAACTATAATTTAAACGAAAACAACTCAGATGTAAACGAAAAGATGTGAACCTAAATCTTGGTAATCAATATAAATTGATTGGTGTTGATTTCGTTTAAATCTCAATTGTTTTCACTTAGCGCATAGCTTCAAAACTACTGTACAAATTTATAAAAATCATTGTTGGGGCTGGTTGGTGATTGGCTATTATTAGCCCATGGCTAACTCCTGGATATTGATTTGGGGGTTGATTGATCTTGTTGGCTATAGAAACTAAGCTTGTAGCATTTTTAGGGCTCGTTGTTATCACATCAGCAAATCTAGATGCCAAATAAATCCTTCATGTTCGAATCACTGCCGCCTGCTTGGATTTGATTGATTAAGGTGTACACTATTCCAACCTATCGCCAGGAGCTGGGGTGACTGTAATTCCAGTCTCGGTGATGCGGGATAAGATTCATATTTATTGAAATTCGATTGAATCATCTTAAAGAGGATTATAAGAAGATTGAAGATACTTTTATAATTGTTTTAAATATAAAGTTAAACATTAAAAAAGGATATACAACTTTCGATCTTTATTTTTTGGATCTCAAAAGGGCAAGGTTTACATCCTAAAATAGAGAAGCTAGCTCAAAGATATAAATTACCTCTATGAGATCCCCACATGGAAGACAGCAGTGGCTGCAATTAAGAGGATGTATGGTTATGGCTTTGTTAATCTTGCAATCTGAAGTCCGGTTCGTCTCCCTTGAAAGTAGCAGATAAAATGATTTGGGATTGGGTCGCTTGGTCAATATTTTCTATTGATTGACAGCGGAGTTGTTTTCTGGATCAAGGGTGCGTAAAGTGTAGATCAATTCCATCATCAGTGGTGTGTCGCTGGGGAGTAAATCATTTTTTTAAAATATTTTTAATTTAAAAGTATGGCTAAAGTGCCATAAATCCTTTATTAGACAAAAGTAGATGGAAGTGCAATATCTGGTGTGAAACCATGATCGAGTAGATATCTTATTTAGACGAGCGAAGGCACAATGCGCAGGGGATTTAATAAGGCTGCTTCAGCCCAGATGCGCTCGATATCGGCTCTGAACTTTTTAGCCAGCTTAGAGCCGATAGCGAGCTACACTTGGGCCAAAGCAGCCCTAGGTTTGATCAGCATACACTAACTGCCAATACCACTTTATTAACTGTGACCTACATCTTTCCTCAATCTCCTCTAGCTTGGTTCTCAGGTATATATACTGCAATGAGATGTCCCATTTTTATTTTTCCTATTTAGTAAACTTATCCACTTCATATACTGCTTAAAGCATCTTGTGTTAAGTTTTATTTCCTACCCATTCAACTCTAACACTCTTGCAAATAATGCCACAAACTTTTATGACTGTTCTTACTTAGTAAACTTGATCTAGTCAACTGATGGTGATTATTTTTTTGGGCCCAATGCTTACAAAATATCTTAACTCAGAATGACTTGATTTTACCCCTATTTTATTTCAATGACCCTGCACTTTCTACTTAATCCTTAGTATTTAAGCTTTTGTGAGAAGTTTCTCTTTTTTGCTGGATATTATATTAGACTGCTTTGCTTTTACATTGACTAACTATCGCAGCTCTTTCTAGCTTCTAGCAAATAAAGCTTACATGGCCCTTGTACCACCTCGCTCCCCTCCCCCTCTGCTTATCGAGATCGAAGATGAAGCTGGAGCTCGAAAAGAGTACTTGAATCGTTTTTCAGATTTATGTGCCGATTTTTTCAACCTTTCTCAATTGCACAGCGAGATTATTCTAGGGATGGTAGAGTTTTCTAGAAAGATCCCAGGAAAAGGGCTACAGGTCAATTGGGATATTTTGGAAGCACATAAACTTGGAATAAAGGATCGTGAGGTAGTGATGAAGTGGCTTATTTCCATTGGGATTCCTGGCGGTATCTGGCGCTACCCCGAGGACTTCCCTCTTTATATCGAGGCTAAGCGCCAGCGGCGAGCAATATGGCATGAGCAGACTGCCAATCGACTGCAACTTGAACTGGAGCGATTAATCTTGTATCACCTTCAGGCCTCTTCTAAAACCATTGGGGACGGTCTTCTCTCTACTTTATCGATGCTTATACATTTCAACCGGTTCCTGTCTAAATTCCACTCTTACATGGGAGCGGTGCCTCTGATTCGCGGGTTACGCGACGTATTCAAGGCTCAGATAAAAGATCTGGCGCACGGCTTGGTCTGGGTTCTGGATGACGCCTCCCTAACGCAATCTGGAACCGACCATATGACATTGACGGCTGCCACTTTGATCAGTACGCTGGGGTTTAGGCCATGCAATTCAAATGCCCAGGGCCAGCGAGAATGGCTTGTGCACCCTCACCTCACTCACTTCCAGCTCTACTTGCTTGTCAGTCTTATCGATAGCTACAAGCTAGTAGCATCTGGCACTGCTGGCAACCATCACGTAGCCAATCCTGTTGTTAATCGGTCTCACTCTTTTCGATCATGGTCATGGGTCTTCAGCTTCTGCTTATCGCTACTTTATAGACCTCTTGCCAGGCTTCTGATATTGGCAGTTCATATAGTTGCCTTAATAGTTCCCAATTGTATAACGTCCTTACTGTGAATACCCACCCTAGCCTTAAATCCCTTAATTTAAAACACCGCTGATTAAACCCTGGCTTTGTGGCAAATCTGATTCGAAATTCCCCGTATAAAGTTAACCTTTTGATCTGAGTTTGCTTCACCTTCCAATATACCTTTTCAATATATGCTATCTAATGCAAGAACCTTGGGGTCAGCCCTCTATTTAACTAGAAAGTGAAATATGATGTACCTTTGCACCTTATCCTTACAGCGGTCCTCTAAAGAGAGGTTGCCTTGAAAGTAGAGCCGATAAAATGCTGCTCTTGAATCAGTGATGCTTTGAATATATCGGTTCATAAAGAGAAAGTACATCTTTTAAGTCAGGATTAGTGACCACAAAGGGCAGATGGGTGGTTATGTCAGATCACCTACAGCCAATGCCCAAAACCTAAACCCTATTTGACTGTAGGTGAAATCATAGAGCCACCATCTTAAATGTAGATTCGATTCTAGCGGGTTGTGTCATCAGTAGCCATATTCACACCGCTTCAATTTCACTTATGGTGGGATCAAATCACAGAAGCAAACTCAGGATTCTTGCATCTCCCTTTGCTTTCCAAAATTGTGATGGCTCCTTAAAAGGAGCTGAGACAATTCCCCACCGGTCCTCGTGCCACACTGATCTGCACCCACGTGTGCAGATAGCACTTGATCCCTCTGTCTATGGGATGCTTTGTGGTTACCTAGGCATTATAAATTACATTTCAGTTCCGGAATAAAATCTAAGTTCTATTCACATCTGTCCTCTGTATGCTTCCCTGTACTTTGGCACACCCTCCCTAGTCACCACTAGAGGAGTATCCTGTTTATTATGTTTTTCTATGGCCTCAAGTTAAATCCATCATTCATCTCTGCAGACTAGCCTCCCAGCTTAGTACAGACCCAAACCTATGGCTAGGATTTCTATGTTGTCCCTTGGCCACGCCTATGAGACAGAGATTGACAGATAGTAAGAAGAGGTCTCCATGTGGTGGGGAATAACCACCCAAATCCATAAGGAGTTAATGATTAACTGCCACCAAAGCTTCAGATATCGTTTAGTAAAACTTCCAAAAGAAACACTGGGGTTCAACAAGATGATTAAATCCAACCAAAGGAGTCCAAGATAAATGGCCTGTGAAAGAACCAAAGTAGCTTCTGAATAGAGCTCTGGACATTGGGAAGTCACACCTGTCTCAGGCTCAGATTTGGCGGGAAAGGCTCCAAGTTTTGAAGGCATTTGGGTAACGTTAGGAGGCACCCACAACAAGGAACCCAAGGCAAGGCCCCATCTTCCAGCGGTAATCCAGCTCAAGATCAGGTTATACATAATGTAGCAAAGTAGACCTGCTACAGGGTGCATTTGAAAATAAAGTTAGGCCAGAAGATGATCTGGTTTATTGGGTAGTTTTTGGGAGGGCTCAACTCTTAGAGTTGAATAGTGAAATTTTTCTAATATGTACCAAATTTATCAACTAAGCATTACCACCTGGATCCACGGCTCCTATCCTGTTTGCATTATCCAAAGAGTACCTTGTCCAGCACGCAAAAAACCCTTGAGTGATTCATTTCTGTTGGCCATTCTGATAGACAAAATTGTATCAACCGACCCTCAGATTACGTCTATTTATCAGTGTCAACTTGCACAGGGTAATCAAATCATGCTGACAAACCAGAGCAGCAGTGACCCATTTTTGATTAACGGTTTGAATTAAATCTGTTACCCCAGTTAGCCTGGTTAACTGTTTACCTGACTTCTGTGCTTTACAATTAGGACAGGCTATACCGGGCATTATGAAAGCTACTGTGGCAGCCTAAGGTAGCACCCAGAAAGTTGGAACTTATTTACAAGTGATTCTTTAAGCAGATCTATCAGCAGAGATAAAACCTGATCAAATTTCAAATATGGTGCTGGCCATCAGTTCAAAGCAGGGCTACATTGGGGCATCCTGGAAGCTGCTCTAGGAATCAATGATTGCCTGTGCAAAGGCTGTGGCTGCTCTAATTGTCTCTGGCCAAAGACAAGTTAGATCCTGAAGCCAGCTACTGACCACTGCAAAAGGTTACTGGGTATGGCTGCCGCCACCAGCCAGCTTTTGTGAGTGGCAGCTGCTCATTTCAAAAGATGATGTGGCTTTTGCCACCACCTTTTGAGATCCAAACTGCTGCCATCTTTCCTAGCCTAGGCAGGAGAGCCTAGGTCTTTCAGAATTAAGGTTGGTGTAGATATGTATTTCTGTGTTATTGTTGAAGGTCTGGATTTACAAGTATTCCGGCTATTGCCATCACACCTAACATCTAGTCATTGCCCGATTTGATGCCTTTCCAATATACTATTTGATATACCAGAAATGGCAACAAACCAATATCACATGACTGTCCAGGTATCCAGCGACTCAAACCCATCCAGCACATGACCAGCCCCTGGGTTTGATCCAACTAAATCTCCGCCACAGCCAAATCTATATAAGTCTAAAATATTATCCAATAAAATATACTTCCCTTCTTTCTTAATTTCATATTTGAAACTTTCCCAAAAGGCGCTCCTTATCACTGGTAGCAGCTATGGTTTTTGACCACGCCAATAAAAGAGAAAATGACTGACCAAAATTCACCCACCTTCACTCACGTACTCAACCAGGCCACATCCCAGGAGACCTGGAAAATGTACTTCTGCGCCCACAACATCAATGAAGATATTCCTAGTAGATACACTATATTTGAAGGTCTGGTTATGCCCAAAGCATGTGCCAAGATAATTTAATACAGTTGCTCTCTTCAACCACAAACAAACACACAACTACCTACCACAGGTGAAGTTACCAACACCAAATACATTGGTATTGACAAGTTCTTTGGTAAAAACAAAGAAAACGTCATCAACTGGCTAGACCACACAGCCGCCAAACTCCGCTCCAGCCGCATCCCCCACAAAAAATGGGTCCAGGAAGCCAGCAAGCGCCTCTATGAAGCCGCAGCTAACTGGTTCACCACCTGGGTTGGCTCACAAACCGACAACCAGCTTGACAACTGGGAAGAGTTCAAAGCCAACATCACCCACAACTTCTGCGTCACTGAATCCCTCCAAGACATTGCAATACAGCTCAGTGATCTCCCTCAGAAGACCACTATCGCAGCTTACGCCAACAAATTTGAGGAAATACACCGTAAAATTCAAAAGCCAGCTCAAGCTGATAACGTACACACAAGAGCATCATTCATCAACAGAATGAAACCCTTTGTTGCTATCCTCATCTGCCCAGAAGTGAATACCTCCATGCCCGCGCTCATTGCTGAAGCCAAGCACGCTGAAAAACGCGCCAACATGGAATATGCTGCACGCAACGGCAACCGCTCCTCGAACGGCAATGGCAGAGAAAACTCCAATGGCAATAAATGCCAAAATATTGACCATAACAACAGCAACTCCAATTGTAACAATGGCAATTGTAGCCAAAGCGCCAACTGCTCCCATCCCAAGAAGGAGGACACTGCTGAAGTTAACAACGCTGAAGTAGCAAACCGCTATGAATCTGACCCCATATTCTCTGACCTCAAAGGTCTTAAAACAGAGGAATAGGGAAAAGAGGAGGGGGAACAGGCTTAAGTGCCCCTGTCTCCCCCCCCCAACTTGACAAGAAGAAGTACCAAGGCATGAACTTTGCTGCTCGCATCTCATGTGTCCCGCAATCCTCTATTTTTATGAACATGAAAATTAAAGATTTCTCACAACTTCTTGTCTATCCATGCACTTATAAATCTCATACACATAAAATTCTATTTGACTCTGGTGCACAACACACTATGGTTAGCAAACCTTTTGTAACCAAGTACAACATACCAGTTGTCAAATCCAACTTCAAATATGCCAGAATGGCAGACAAATCAAAAGTTCTACTCAAAGGCAAAACAACTCCCTTTGAAATTGACCTCCAAGGCATCCAAATGTCCATCAAAGGAAACGTCATGAACAACATAAACTACAAAATTGTAGCAGGCATAGACTGGTTCACCCAAGTGAACCCCAGCGTATGTTGGAAAACAAAAACCATGACAATAAAACGCAATGGAGTCAATTTCAACATTCTCAAAGAACCCAACAACCTCATTCTAAAAAACACAGTATTTTTCCAAGTCATAAATCAAGATGACTCTGAACATCTAACCAAAGACAGTACCCTTCACATAATGAGGTACTCCAAATTTAATAATATACAAACACAAAAGATCCAAGGCCCAGAACTTGCGGCACTCCTAAATTAAATATGCTCATATATTCAAGGAAGAACTCACAGAGTTACCCCCTAAACAAGAGGTCAAACATGGCATTGACTTATGCAAAGCCATGCCCAAACCTGCACTCCTCTACAGACTCTCTCCCATGAAGACCCAAACACTTAAAAGGCACATTGAGGACAATCTAGCCAAAGGATTTATTTGTCTGTCTGAATCCCTGTGGGGGGGCAGCGGTGTTCTTTGTAAAGAAGAAAGAAGGATCCCTTTGCTTAGTTACTGACTATAGAGCACTAAACGCAAGTACAGTAAAGAATAAATACCCACTTTTCCTCATATAAGACCTATTTGCAAGGCTCTCCAGAGCAAAAAAATTCTCAAAAATTGGCCTCACATCCGCTTATAACCAAGTTAAAGTCAAAGAGAAGGACATACCAAAGACTGCATTCTGTACGCAATTTGGGTCATTTGAATGTAGAGTAATGAACTTTGGGATGACCAACGCTCCTGCGACGTTTGTCACCATGATGAACCAAGCACTAAACGGTCTCTCAAATACATTATGCTACCTTGACAACATCATCATATTTTCAAAAACAAAAGAGGAACACCTCACGCATGTCTGCAAGACACTCAATTGACTTGCAAAGCACAAACTATACACTAAGCTTAGTAAGTGCCAATTTATGGAAAAGGAACTCTTGTTCTTGGGCCACATTGTTTCTGACGGTGGCATCAAAGCAGACCCAGATAAAATAAAAGCCATAAATAACATGCAACACCCCACCTCCGTGAAACAAGTTAGATGCTTTCTTGGTATGGTAGCTTACCTAAGGAAATACATCAAAGATTGCAGAAAGCTCACTGCACCAATCAATGACCTAGCCAAAGGTAATGCCAAAAATAAATTCATCTGGACTCCAGAATGTGACAAGAATTTCTAACTATTAAAGCAAGCTTTGATTGAAGCACCAATCTTGCAATACCCTAATAACAACAGGTGCTACAAGCTTGAGTCAGACGCTAGCAACACCGCCATTGGCGCAGTCCTACGCATCTGCCATCCAGGGCAGCAAGATTTCCTACCAGTATGTTACAAAAGCAGAAAACTAACAAACACTGAGCAAAGGTACCCAATACACAATAAAGAATTGCTAGCAATATATCACACATGCAAGAAATGGAGATGTTATCTAGAAGGATACTTAAACGTCCAAGTGCTAGCTGACCACAAATCCTTAATCTATTTCAAAACTCAGACCGCACTTGCACGGCGCCAAGCCAAATGGATGTCCTTGCTGGAACAGCTTAACCTGGACATCTAATACAAAAAAGGGGCAGAGCTGGTCACAGCCAATGCTCTCTCTAGGCTATGCCAGCCAAGAGAGGATCACCCTGACCACCTGGACCCTGACTGGCCCAACCTATACAACACTGAGTACAAGACAAAAGGAAAGGATCCCTCCACACATCAACTAATCCATGATACGCTAGTAAGGAATGAAAAATATTTCCATGTATTAAATGGCACTGTATATCAAATCATCAAGGACAAACACATTCCCTACATTCCACTTGCACAAAGAGTTGACACAATACTAAGACATCACTGTCTACTAGGACACACAAAGGCTAACAATCTATATCTCATATTAAAAGAGATAGTATGGTGGCCCAACCTAAAGCAAGACATAATTGATGTTCTAAAAAAGTGCACAGTGTGTGAAAAATATGCCAGCACCAAGGCGCCACAGCCAACAGTTAACCCAGTACCTGACCCTGAACCATTTAAGGTTTGGGGACTGGATGTAGTGGGACCCTTCCCAGAAACCAAAACAAATCAATGTTTCCTAATTGTAGCCACCAACTTTACTACATGTTGGCCCATCTTCTGGGCAACAAAAGACCACAAAGCAGAAACAATAAACTGATTCATTAACAAGGCAATCATAGCGGACTACGGCACACCAGACTACATCATAAAAGATGGAGCAAAAGAGCTAACAGGCCATGTAGTAAACAACAATCTAAAAACAAAGAACATCAAACACTCCACAACCTTGCCCTACAGGCCACAGGCCAACGGCAGAGTTGAATGCCTGAACGGCAGCCTTATCAGAACCCTTGAGAAAATAATGGATGAAAAAGCCAAAGACACATGGCCACTCTATGTGAAACATGCATTACTAGTATACTGGGTCTGTACCAATCAAGGGACAGGCTACTCACTGTTTGAACTAACATACGGGTACAAGCCAGAAATAGTCACCTGAAATAACCAACCATATGTGAAGATCCCCCCAGAAAAACCTCCCACAGTAGAACAGAAACCAGCTCTACAACATATACGCCTCAAAGCCAAACTGGCAGAAATAAAGAGACTCAAAACTCAAAAGGTAACCTCAACAGAGAACCCACTCCTCATCAACTCCCTCATCTGGGTCCTAGCTGAGAACAGAAAGAAGCTAGACTCAGTACACAGAGGACCAGGAAGAATCATCAGATACCGACCAGACAGGAAAACCTACCTGGTTAAGTTCCAGGGTGCCAAAGAGCCCATCACCAAAAAGTACCACAGATCTCGCCTCTGCCCTAGCAAAGGAGAACACTCAACCCAGTTGGTGCCCACTAGTAAACAACTCCAGGAACATCAGGCAGCAGCTGTCAAGACAAAGCCTCCTCCTGATGTACCCAAGTAACCCCTTAAGGAAGGGGTGTGTCAAGGGTCTGGATGTACAAGTATTCTGGCTATTGCCATCACACCTAACATCCAGTCATTGTACAATTTGGTGCCTTTCCAATATACCATTTGACATACCAGAAAGGGCAACAAACCAATATCATATGACTGTCCAGGTATCCAGCAACTTGAACCCATCCAGCACATGACCAGCCCCTGGGTTTGATCCAACTAAAATCCCCGCCACAGCTAAAGCTATATAAGTCTAAAGTATTATCCAATAAAATATACTTCTTCTCTTCCTACTTTTATATTCAAAGCTTCCCCAAAAGGCGCTCCTTATCATTATATTTTAAACCTATCTGCTTCAGCTGCTTACAATAAGTAAATATCTTTGATAAATAGGGATCAACAGTCATTAACCTAAATCCAGCCTAGCATCCCATATTCTTAACAATTTCATTGGTATCTACAGGATAAAGGTTGAAGTGCTTCAATCTCACATGATAAAAGAATAGCTGTGCTAAACAAAAGCATATCTTTATATAAAGTTAATCAGGTGTATCAAACTTGCTACTGTCAAGCCAACAAGAATTACCACCTGGAAATGTTTTGGTACAACTAAATATATATCTGACACAACCCAGCTGATAAAGACTCAAAGCCGTGATATATCCAACTAGGCCCACCTGCCAAGGTACCGCAGCTAATTGCTCCTAGATATAGAGCATAGCTCATTCATCTTTCAATAGTTCCTCCCATAAAAGGACCCTCCTTTCCCTAAAAGGAAAGTTAAAAGTTGTATAACAGATCCAGGACCATTCAATCTGACTTACCATACTCATTTTTGTTTAGACTCTTACTGCTGGACCCCTCTTGTAACAAAGCTTTGGTGAGCTTTGTCTCTAGAGAGACAATTTTCTGGTTTAACCCCTTATTTTCCTCCCGCCATCTTGTCATTATTTCCTCACTATTTTCTTTGCGGAGTTTGAGACCTTCAATTTCTCTACTTGCTGCATTCTTCATCTGTTGAAAGATCTCATTGAACTCCAACAACAAGCTCAACAAATCCCAAGCATAGACTTGATTTCCTTGAGTGGGTGTTCCTTTCTTGGCAAAGTATTCTGAATAAAGTTCCTCAAAAGCAGACTTGGCTTTAACCAATGTCTTCTTTGAAAACGTCTTTGCTACCTTGAGGTCCTCTCAGGCATCTTCCAGGGACCTTTTGGAAACCTCTTTACAAGCAGCAGCAGTTTTTACCCTAAGAACCTCAAACTTGGCTTTTTTGAATAATAATTGTGAAGGCGTAAATGGAAAATAAATCTGAGGGGAAAGTGTTGAATTTTGACTTGAATATATGAATATATATAAAGGTGAGTCTGTCTGTCTGTATGTATGTATGTATGTATGTATGTATGTATGTATGTATGTATGTATGTATGTATGTATGTATGTATGTATGTATGTATGTATGTATGTATGTATGTATGTATGTATGTATGTGTATGTATGTATGTATGTATGTATGTATGTATGTATGTATGTGTATGTATGTATGTATTGTATGTATGTATGTATGTATGTATGTATGTATGTATGTATGTATGTATGTATGTATGTATGTATGTATGTATGTATGTATGTATGTATGTATGTATGTATGTATGTATGTATGTATGTATGTATGTATGTATGTATGTGTATGTATGTATGTATGTATGTATGTATGTATGTATGTATGTATGTATGTATGTATGTATGTATGTATGTATGTATGTATGTATGTATGTATGTATGTATGTATGTATGTATATGTATGTATGTATGTATGTATGTATGTATATGTATGTATGTATGTATGTATGTATGTATGTATGTATGTATGTATGTATGTATGTATGTATGTGTATGTATGTATGTATGTATGTATGTATGTATGTATGTATGTATGTATGTATGTATGTATGTATGTATGTATGTATGTATGTATGTATGTATGTATGTATGTATGTATGTATGTATGTATGTATGTATGTATGTATGTATGTATGTATGTATGTATGTATGTATGTATGTATGTGTATGTATGTATGTATGTATGTATGTATGTATGTATGTATGTATGTATGTATGTATGTATGTATGTATGTATGTATGTATGTATGTATGTATGTATGTATGTATGTATGTATGTATGTATGTATGTATGTATGTATGTATGTATGTATGTATGTATGTATGTATGTATGTATGTATGTATGTATGTATGTATGTATGTATGTATGTATGTATGTATGTATGTATGTATGTATGTATGTATGTATGTATGTATGTATGTATGTATGTATGTATGTATGTATGTATGTATGTATGTATGTATGTATGTATGTATGTATGTATGTATGTATGTATGTATGTATGTATGTATGTATGTATGTATGTATGTATGTATGTATGTATGTATGTATGTATGTATGTATGTATGTATGTATGTATGTATGTATGTATGTATGTATGTATGTATGTATGTATGTATGTATGTATGTATGTATGTATGTATGTATGTATGTATGTATGTATGTATGTATGTATGTATGTATGTATGTATGTATGTATGTATGTATGTATGTATGTATGTATGTATGTATGTATGTATGTATGTATGTATGTATGTATGTATGTATGTATGTATGTATGTATGTATGTATGTATGTATGTATGTATGTATGTATGTATGTATGTATGTATGTATGTATGTATGTATGTATGTATGTATGTATGTATGTATGTATGTATGTATGTATGTATGTATGTATGTATGTATGTATGTATGTATGTATGTATGTATGTATGTATGTATGTATGTATGTATGTATGTATGTATGTATGTATGTATGTATGTATGTATGTATGTATGTATGTATGTATGTATGTATGTATGTATGTATGTATGTATGTATGTATGTATGTATGTATGTATGTATGTATGTATGTATGTATGTATGTATGTATGTATGTATGTATGTATGTATGTATGTATGTATGTATGTATGTATGTATGTATGTATGTATGTATGTATGTATGTATGTATGTATGTATGTATGTATGTATGTATGTATGTATGTATGTATGTATGTATGTATGTATGTATGTATGTATGTATGTATGTATGTATGTATGTATGTATGTATGTATGTATGTATGTATGTATGTATGTGTATGTATGTATGTATGTATGTATATGTATGTATGTATGTATGTATGTATGTATGTATGTATGTATGTATGTATGTATGTATGTATGTATGTATGTATGTATGTATGTATGTGTATGTATGTATGTATGTATGTATGTGTATGTATGTATGTATGTGTATGTATGTATGTATGTATGTATGTATGTATGTATGTATGTATGTATGTATGTATGTATGTATGTATGTATGTATGTATGTATGTATGTATGTATGTATGTATGTATGTATGTATGTATGTATGTATGTATGTATGTATGTATGTATGTGTATGTATGTATGTATGTATGTATGTATGTATGTATGTATGTATGTATGTATGTATGTATGTGTATGTATGTATGTATGTATGTATGTGTATGTATGTATGTATGTATGTATGTATGTGATGTATGTATGTATGTGTATGTATGTATGTATGTATGTATGTATGTATGTATGTATGTATGTATGTATGTATGTATGTATGTATGTATGTATGTATGTATGTATGTATGTGTATGTATGTATGTGTATGTATGTATGTATGTATGTATGTATGTATGTATGTATGTATGTATGTATGTATGTATGTATGTATGTATGTATGTATGTATGTATGTATGTATGTATGTAATGCCACCTCAAGTGAGCTCAAGCTGTAAGGGATTTGACTGAATTGATTTTTTAGTAATTGAATTTTAAAAGCTGTTTGTTAATCCAAAAGCTCAATTTGGCTCATTCTTACCCTCAATCCCTTACATGCATCTTTGAAAGTGCACAGATTAAATTCAGTAGAGTGTGGTCTAAAGCATGTTGAACTAAAACATAAGCCACTCAAAATTTAATAAATTTATATTTGATTACTTGAATTTTAAGTTAATGGCTAACCCCATTCAATCATATCAAAGTGGCCTATCTGTATAGATTGTTCAACTCTAGAATGGGTGGATAAAAATTAGAAAGGAAACAGCAATTGTTTGAGATGCTTTTATATGATTGGATGTTTAAACTCTTCTGTTGATTGAATTGACTGGTGAAAAGAGAGCATGATCAGTGTTAAAAATATTGAACTAAAAAAGATAAATAAATGTTAGTTTAAGTACAGGATGGTTGGCTTGGAAATTTTGAATATATCTATTCCAAAGTGAAATAATAGAATATTCTACTTGGATGCATCAGCTGATCCAAGTGGCCGCATATTGTTTTAGAGTAAACCTTGCTTGCCACAGCTTCATCCCAAAAGAACATCAGTGGAGTAAAAAGGCTATGATATAATTATGATTCAATATAATGATTTTCATGAAATTTAGAGGACATAGATCAATTTTTCAGATGATTCCAATCAAAATGTTATCAAATATGATAACTCTAGCTGCTCTAGATGCTGAGATATGTAGTTAAGTGCTGGAATTGGATACACATCATAATCAAAGGCTTGGACTTGATTTGATATTATCTAAATTTACTTTAAATACACACTAAAAAACTAAAATCAATGTATCTCAGTGAATACTAAGCCAATTTTGATGTCCAATAGCTTATTTAAAGCTGCAGATTAGCTCTACATCTTAAAGAGATTTAAAAAATCAAATACTAAATTTTAAAATAATTAGTTTAGCTTTACTAAACTTAATAGTGATACTACACTTATTTAGATTTAGTTTTATTTATAGTTAGAATATACAATTTTAAATTTAAATTTAATTTAAATAATTATAATTGAAATTACCTTTTAATAAAGCAATTAAATAAAATTTTAATTAAACATGCAATAAGTAATTCAAGCCTAAAAATACAATAAAATATATTGAATTGATTTATTAAATTCAACTTTAATTCTGTCCTTGAATGGGGCAACCACCTAGTTTATTAATGTTTATCTGTTTTCACTTATATACCAGACAGGGCATATTTGGCTGAAAACCCCTCTGGTTAAGGAATCACCCCTGGATCCCAGTCATGTAGCCTATGGCGTAATGGCAACATCTAACCAAGATCTTTTACCCAAAAGATCTTCACACTCTCAATCTATGAGAACGTGCCTAGTACATTCAGGAATCACATGACTCCTTTTGTTGCAATGTATTGTTTTGGCTTGAAACATTCCTAGCTCCTGGCGTCAAAACCCAGTGGAGTTTACCCAATCCTGATCCAAGCTGTCATTGTTTCAACTGGGAACCAGTTGATCAAACCTAAATACCAGGATACCATTGTCTGCATTTGGTTGTTTTCTGTTAATTGATCTCTTGTCATTTATATTAATTAACCTTTGCAGTTAATTAATTTGATTCAAAGACACCAAGTCTTTACTTGAAACAGTTAGGTCCATTTTGGCCCTATTATTAAACTCTCATTGGTCATATCCACAGGTAAAATTTAATCAACCTTTGGGGTTAATTAAATTGTTTCTGAGACACCTAGTCCCCAAGATTGATTCAGCCAATCTTGCTTTATCTTTTAAGTTAGTTTGTCCTAACTAACAAGCCAATATTTTATCATTTGTTCCATATAGATACCAAGTTTCCAGGAATCTTTATCCAAAAAATTCCTTAAACTTATCTATATAAAGTGCATGATAAAAATAAAATAATTAAATATCATTTGACATATTTATTTGGCAAAATGCACCAGGTGACTGTTGTACAGTCACAAGCTGTATACAATAATTTTTAAAGCTATGGCAACAACCAAAATTACCTCAAATTTAAACAAAATAATTTCATATTTAAGTGAACCCCAATTCAGGCAAGATTCAAGAATCAAATAATTTAAGTATTTTTGGTGAACAGGAAAAATGTCAAACAATAAACAAAATATCACTAACATAAAATATGAAATTATTTCAAACAGCAAACAATGTAGCTTAAGCTACAAACAAAATTAACTAACACAGCAAGTGAGATGGATTGATGCTGTTCCAGAATATATTATAATCCTATCTGGATTTATACAAGACACCAACAGAAGTACTAAAACAAAAGAAAAATAAAGCAACCTAGAAGCAAGATTTCACAAACACAAAACAAAGTCACACAAGATGTGTAGTATGAGCAGCCTAAAATGAGAAATTAACAGTTTAACAGCCAATCAACAGCTATTTAATTTAGGAACAAGGGCATTTTATTCATTTTCATATCTTCTTATTTGTGTATAATAGTTTTGAGAACTTTCCAAATATGGACTCATTATTACAATAAAATAAAGCTGTAAATTTTTAAACTTCTACTTTTAGTGATTTTATCCTAGGTTTTTTACAATGGTTTTTAACAATAACATTTTTGATGGCATCAGCAAGCAAGCCAGCAGCAGCCAAGTCAGCTTTCCTGAAGGCAAGGCTCAGAACGTGGAGGTACCTTTTTACACCCAGGTCTTTGATGTGGCTAACAAGGAAGCCAATGTGTACTTGATCATTGGCCCCTATGGATTTGACTTGTTTGAGAGTCACTTAGCGTCTAGCTCTTCCCCTGCCCCTTTACTCACCACCACACAAGCTACCAACCAACCAGCCAATCATAATGGCAAATCTGGTTTGGAACAGCTGCCTGCCAACACCCAACCTGCTCCTCTCAGCCAATCAGGCTTCAGCTCCTGTGACTCAACACACCAAGTGCCAAATCATTACTACTCAAATTCTCCAAGAAATTGTGGCACTCAATAGCAGGGCCTGACTTGGGATCAGACTACAATCCATTTGAAACTTACCCAAGCTATTATCATGAGGGAATTCAACAAACTGATGAACAAGGGGAACCTGACTGGGACACCCAACAAGGTAAAGAAGGTCTCAGAGTCCTGGATTAACAAGGCATACCCAATTATGCTTGATCTCCTGAAGCAGAACCCCAAGCTTCCTCTGACCCAAGTCCAGAAGCAACTTGTGCACCATGGCATTTTGGTTTCTGATTACATGGTGCAGCTCTGGATGCACAGGAAAGTGGCTTTAATCAGGGTGTTGATCAATTTTGGTGTCAACCAATGGGATGGCAGTGAGGATTCCCCATATGAGCAGGCCATTGAATCCACCCTGGTCCAATGCCTGACAAGTTTTTCAGATGATGACATGTTCTTCTCTTATTACAAGTCATCAATTGCCTTTGACAATTTTAGTGATCAAGAAAAACCTGCCACTAATAAAGAAAGAAAGAAGGTCAAGCTGGGGACTTTCATTGGTGCATTCCTGGCTGTTTTGGTGAAGGGTTTTGTCTATTATCAGAAAACCCCTTATTACACCAATGGCCATGAGTATAGCCATATTCTTGGTAAATTTCTGGACTCTTGGGATAGATCAAATTCATCCTATCAGGTTTTCTTGAGTCACCAGATGAAGGATAGCTCCACCGCCCTTGAGTCAATCCAAGGACATGGGCACCAGGCCTCAGTGTACCCAGCCAGCCACACAGACGTCCATCTGACCAATGTTGTGTTCTTCAATATTGAAGACACAGTCCAGGAGCGCTGCCCACAGGCTTTCAATGACCTTTATCTCAGAGTCCTGGACCATGATTCTCTCTTTAGTTGCCAAATAGTGGCTGACTTGTTTGCACAAATAGTTTTCCACATGAATATGGATAACCAATCATGAAAGGATAAGCTCCTCCACCCTGTTTCACAGCCACATATCAGCCAATCAAGGTAATGACCAATGAGAAATACAACAAGTGGCATATGGCAGCCATGACAGTAAATTCTCCTGCCTCTACCCCCGCCACCACCATCTCCACCTATCAGCCCCTCCCATCTAATCCTAGACCTCCCAGGCCAGCACCACCTCAACGCACTCTCTCCCACACTATTCTGCCTAATAGAAATCACTCTTTTCCTCCCACATAAACTCCTTGTTGCCAAATATTTTTTATTTGTATTAGTTTTTATCCAGAATTTAAATTGTTGTTTTTTCTTTGTTTTTAGTTGATTATATTCTTTATGAAGAAGTTTATTTCTATGAATCATGTTTACTGTGAGAGAGGGGGGCTAAACTAACTAAGTTTGGCTCCCATCCTGGGGGAAAGATCCACCTGGACACCATCCAGTGCAAGACTGGTATGGCCACTCAAAGTGGCGTTCACAAAGAGAATGCAGCAGATAGTTGGGGAAAGTAGGAATCTAAACCCATCAAAATTGTCATGAATGACATTTCTCCCAAAATAAGTGGGAAACTCCAACTAGGAGAATCAAACTTGGGACTAAATTCTGAGTTTTGTGGGGATCCTGTGGACCCTTGGGCTGTACACCTGTGTTTTTAACAGTTAGCCGGTGGAAGAGCTGAAACAGGCATTGGTTCAAATCCAATTAATCAGGGAAATCTGCAGGCTTGTCTGGCCACAAATTTGCAGAACCAAGCTGGATTGCTGGAAACACTAAACCAATATGGTATCACTTCTGTCATAGTTGACAGGCTGTCTGAAAAAGGGGTTTGCTGCTCAGCACAATGGGCCAAAATCCAAAGGGAATTCATATAATTGGCTAGAAACCCAGGCCCCCTGGCTATGTGACCTCTGGCCAGACAGTTACCCAGAAGTTACCTCAGAAGATGCACAATTCATGGGAAAAAAGTTGAACCAGCTTATAGGTTCTGAAGGTCTCTTGATCCAGGATGACGGTAACACCAGTAGCAATTATGAAGCTATGAAGATGTCATCTTCAGACCGTAAGATGGAGGTCATTCCAACAGAAGATGTAACAGGCCAGAAGGATCAGAATGGGGCCAGAACTCTTGGCCCAGAAGAAACTGAGAAAACTCAGCTATCAGGTGATGGGCTAGATTCTGAACTTAGTATTTTAAATGGTATTTGAACTCTGTAAAGTCTTGAAAAAATGGTATTGCCATTCTGAAATAATATAATATTATGGGACCTTGGTTCTCCCAATTTATTCCTTATTTATTCTTGGTTGTTTTTCACTTTATTACTGTTCCAACAGAAAATCTTGGGCTGACAGCCTGCACTCCTGAGGAAGCCCCCAAAACCTGGCCCACATTTTATTATCCTCCTGGAGCACTCTTTGGCCCACTGCATTTTTCTGACTATCTGCTTAAGCCAGAGTACAAGGAGTTTACTGTGAAGAATACCCCCTTCACAGACCACCTGGCCCAACAGATAACCCCACAAACAGCCTTCCACAAAGGTGCCTGGTGCAAGCAATCAGCTTTCAAAATCTGTGTGAAGTACAACTATTTGCCCACCTACCAGACAAATATGGAAGCACCCCTGACACCCAAACCTGATTGCCTACACCCCATCCCAGGTCTGACTCCTCATGCAGCCAACCAATATACAGGCATTGCCTACATTACCTTGGCTGGATTAGTCAATACTATGATACCTGCCGCCAGACCCTGGGCCTTAGTAGGCTGATCAGCATCTTATCTCATCAAGTTAGCACCCCTCCTATAGTGGGCTCTACCATCCTCCCAACAGAGCAAGTTGGCAGCCAAGGCCAACAGACCTCCCCCCTGGGATGTGGTATACTGACAAAAATCATCCCACCAAGTAACCAGGGAGCGCACTTGGGAGTGTGCTCTTGGATACCCAAACCTTCTTCTTGAACCTGGGCAACTGGATCCTTAGAGGGGAGAGACATTGGGGGAGCCAAGCTTGGAGACGTTGAGGGGACTGGTTTGAGGGAAGGTAGCTCAAGATTGCCACAGGGGAGACTTCTCACAACGTTCTCACTAGTAACAAGAATATCCTGAGCCTGTCCAGGGATGTCCTCAAATATATGCATGAATTGGGTAGGGTTGCTCCCTATGTGGTGAAATAAATGGGAAATTCAACTCCAAAGGTCTAAAGAAGTAGTCCATATTATCACCAAAGAAGGTGCCAGGGTAAAGACCACAAACTTGATTAAAAAGACTAGCATTATTGGGTTTAAAAAGGGAGCCAGGTGAATTGTGGGTAATTTTTAAAAACACAAGGCTAAAAGAGGTACTAAACCAAACAGGAAATCCCTTAAAATACTTGGGCAGAAGGGGAACAGCAACCGCAGACTACAGGCTTTGAAAGCAGAAAGAAAAGCTCCTTGAAACATATAGTCAAGCAGGAACAGAAGCAAAAGAAGAGCAAAACCAAACTTAAAATAGGTAATTATATAGTTTTTATTACTAATTTTAAAGTTCAAGTTGATTTTTTGAAAGCAAGAGCATTAAGCTTTAACTTTGACATTAACAACAACTCTAGGAGCTCCAAAAAGGACACTGGGGGCCAGGGAGCAAGGAATAAGGTAAAGAAAACCCAAAACTTCTACTAAACTATAAAGAAATAAAGGTCAACAAAGAGACCAAAACTTCTAAAAAAAATTTGTTAAAGCCAAACCTTTATTTGTAAGAATGAGCAAGCAGGGGACTTTCAGTCCCCTGTCTTGCTTTAAGGGACAGAATTGAAATTCAGGAGTCACCTGACTCAAGTTGTAAATCTGATTGGCTACAAGAGAAATTTTGCAAAGGCAAATCCATTGAGTTGGAGAGCTTTACAATAATTTATGGATTCAACTCTGATTGGCTGGTGTTAACAGAATGGTTCAAGTCAGCATTTAGTCCAGTAGGATTGGGTTTTTTATTCCACATTAGTGTGACCTGGTTGATTCCACTTAATTTGTTTTAAATGTGGGCAAGCCCAAGCCAAAAAATAGTCTAAATTAATTAGAGATTTCTCCCAGGTGGGAGCATAAATCTGATTGTTAGTGGTTGCCACCTGAGAAGGGTATGCCAGGACTAATTGCTCGTCAATTGTGTGGGCTAAATCCCCAAGAGAATTAAGGGGTTTATCTTGAATCTGAGCAGATTTCTTGATGCACCAAGGGAAGATAGTTCTATCCAGGGCCAAAGAGGGGAGTGACTTTACATTTACTATGCTGTGTATCTAGATCCAGAACACAGTTATTTTTAGCTCTTTACACAGCCCCTTGTAAAAATATCAACAATGATTTGATGATTAGCTAAATTGAAATTAGAAAATTATATGTTTATTGTGTTTAGAGGAAGTTGTTGCTGATCCAAATTCAGAACCTTAATGATAAACTTTAAGCCAATCAGGAGCCAAGTGAGAAAGTGATTGTTGTGAAATAAAGGGTCATTTAATAATTCTTTGATGCATGTGTGCTAATTAATCTGATTGGCTGGTTATTTTGCCATTGTGTGCCATTGCTGCTGTGGCAAGTTTTTAGTGGACTAGTACTAACCCAGCAACTTATTGGGCACTAGTCCAAAAACAACTTGTCACAGCAGCAATTGCACACAATGGCAAAATAACCAGCCAATCAGATTAATTAGCACACATGCATCAAAGAATTATTGAATGACCCTTTATTTCACAACAATCACTTTCTCACTTGGCTCCTGATTGGCTTAAAGTTTATCATTAAGGTTTTGAATTTAGATCAGCAACAACTTCCTCTAAACACAATTCACCTATAATTTCTAATTTAAATTTATCTGATTACAAAATTGTTGTTAACATGTTCATAAGGGGTTGTGTAAAGAGCTAAAACAATATGGCAATTAGGAAGCCATGCAAAACACAAAGCAAACAACACATATTGAGATAAGTGTAAAACATATACACAATGGATAAAAAATGAGACTTTGTAGTAAATAGGAAAATAAACAGGGATAAACAAAGAGGCAATAACATCAGAATAACATAGAGTTTATTGGGATGAAAGCTATAAAAACATATGCAAAGATTAGTAAAAAAATCATATAAGAGAACTTGAAAAGTTTTTGAAGGATCTGGACTCAGCAATTGCTAAGATCAAGGAAATTGATTGAAAGGTCAAGGCAAAGGTCAAGTCTGCTGTCCTTACGGGGGACAAAATTGACAAGTTTTCTGCCAAGGCACTTATGGCCAAGATGCCAGGCACCTCTGAAACAACCATCAAGCGCACCCTGAACATCCAGAAGACTGTTGTGGAAGGCCTACAGTTTAAGGTCTTTGCCCTCTCTGTGCTGTCTGTCTGGGTCAATGACCCTGAGATTTATGCACATCTCAAGTCCGCAAAGAGGTCCCAAAAAGAAGATACCAAATTGCCTGTGCAACTGGCTGCACCAAAGGTGGCCAAACTGGCTGAGGCTGCAGACAAGGAAATCATGGAAGAATTTAACCTAATAAAAAATTAATAATTATTTCATAATACTCACCCATTTTTAGAATTCATGGATGGTGTTGTGTGCCAAGTCCTGGTCCTGTATGTCCTTGCCATGTTCTATGAAAACTACACCAGTCATGTGACCAGGAAGATGGCCCTGTCACCTTCTGTGGTCCTCAAACTTGAGGACCAAATAAATGGTTCCTTCCCAATGTCAAGGGTCTGGATGTATAAGTATTCTGGCTACTGCCAACCTACTTAACATCCAGCCATTGCCCGATTTAGTCCCCTTCCAATATACTGTTTGACATACTAAGAATGATAACCAAGCAATATCACCTGACTGTCCAAGTATCCAGTGGCTCAAACCCATCTAGCACATGACCAACCCCTAGGTTCAATCCAACTACATCCCTGCCATAGTCAAGTCTATATAAGTCTAAAGTATTATCCAATAAAATATACTTCTCTTCTTTCTTAATTCCATATTTGAAGCTTCCCCAAAAGGCGCTCCTTATCACTAATAACAAGGGACGTGTTAGCCAGGCTAATGCATGGCAAAGAGGGCAACCTCCAGAATTAACTCATACAGCAAGGAACATCCTCCATGTTGACTATTTCAAAAAAAAAATTGCCTTATCTTTTATAATTTCAATTAAAAGCTCAAAATAAAAATTAAAGATTGCTTTTATTATCAGTGTCAATTATTTAATCCAGAAAAAATATCCTTTAATATTGAAAATAAGAAAAATATTTTTGAGGATTGTTGACATAGAGAATGTTCCATGCTGTATTAGTTAATTCTGGAGGTTGCTAGCAAAGAGGCATCCAATTGGGCAGTTGTTGCCTAAAAGGATGCCCAATTGATCCAGCTGGACCTGGTTTCCCTCAGTTGAGTTTACTGTGTAAACTTCATTGAACTTGTTTGGGATGTCCTGGAGACGCTCCCATTCAAGAACATGCTGACAATAGGCCGGGTGCATGTGGCTGCTTGCTTCTGCTTCCCAGTGAAGCATACCATATCTTACCTTCTGGAAAACTTTGGGCATGCAGTGGGAAAATTGGCTGTTGCCAATGTAACAGCTGTCAAGAAAACTAAAATTCTCCTGATGGACTTTGGGCTGGCCTGGAGTGCTGAAAAGATGGGGCTTTCTTTGGCAATGAATCTCACTTTTGCAAAGACAAAGCATGAGAAAAAAATTAGCTTAGTGTTTAACAAACTGTATGAGTTTACAGAAGCCTTTGCTGGGCAAAGGCTTTACCTTATTATTTACCTGGAGTTCCTCTTTTACTTCAGGAAGAACGCCAATGTAGAGGACCTAGACGGGGTCCTTCTCAGGATCAACAAGGCCAGTCTCTCCCTGGATGGAAAGAAAGTCCCCCTGGGTTACAACTTGGTTGATCATGTAATCCAGGACACCTTGGTCTTGGCAGGAATCTACGGGTTTCCAGCCCCACCAGAGAAGCTGCTACTACACTCCCATCTTAAAATCCTGCCTTTTACCAGCCAACAGTAATTCTTCAATCAAGGTGTATCCACTGTTTACAGTGTGGCAGTGGAGTTTGTGTGCCATCTCTATTACCAGGTGTCTTCATTCCGCAGAACAAATTATTACTGTCCTTAATAAATTCTCTTTAAAAATAAACTTCACAGCAGTTTAGATTGTTTTTTATTATAATTAATTTTTAAACTTTTTATATTTTAGTGATCTATTACAAAAACTTAATAAAATCTTAATGCAGATATAAATACAGTAATAAAATTAATTATAAAAAAATCAATGTTAACATGATAGTTAAATTTTACTTTTTAAAATTACCTTTTTATATTTATGTGCCAGTAGTGACATAGACATATATTTTTTATACTTTGTTATTAAGTGTTTTGGAAAGCCACCCCAGAACACAAAAGAAAAAAATAAATTGCAATACAAAATTAAGCATCTGTATCAGTGGTGGTGTTCTATGTGATTGTAGGCTCATAAGCTTCTAAATATAAAATTATAATCCATAAATCTAAAATAGTAAATTAGAGAATATAAAAAAGTCAGAAACACTAAGCCTTTAATTAATTGGCTGTTGGTCAAGGCACACAGGGATGAACAAATCAGCGTGACCATAGAATTTGGTCACTGTCTTGGCTGGAAGGGTGTGGATCCCAGCTTGCAGCAAATCAAAGAGGTCCTTGGTCCCAGTTGGGGTCCCTTGCTTGACAACTTTCTTGAGCCACCCAAAGACCTCCTTGATGGGATTTAGGAAGGGCAAATAGGCAAGGAGGAAGAGAAGGTGCAAATTTGATGTGACCAATTTTTGGGGGCCAACTGTGATGCTGGTGTCAATTGTTGGAAATTCCTCAAAAATATCTGCCACCTTATGAAGACCAACATTATCCAGTACAATAACATTTGTGAAGCCTGGACTTGTGCGCCTCAGATGCTCCTGGACTAATTGGAGAAATGATATAAAGGTCCTGCTATTGTGAAAACCCAATATCATTTGATACAGCTCAATCCCCTTTGGACCAAGGAGATTCACCATTGAATAGGATGTGGTGCAGGCAGCAGCACGCCAAGCTACCCTATCATTAGAGTCTTTGGGGACAAATCTATATGTGTTCTGCATAGACAAGGCAAATGCTGATTTGTCAATGTAATAAAATTTACTGTTCCCTTGGCTTTGAGGGCAGTTTATGTCTTTGCATATTTTTTCTGGGCTTCAATGTTGGTTGGGCTATTTCAATTGTATGAAGATACCCCAAGCTTTTTCCAGGAAAAGTGCATTCCCTTCACCATAGGTAGTAAAAGAAAACTGAGGCCTCAACCCCAAAAGTAGATTTGACCATGGCCTGTATATTTGCCAGTTCAAGATGACAGTCCTGGGTTATCCACTGGCAGATTGCCCATTTATGCTCCTTGGTGAGCATGGTTGAAACGCGCAAGGATTTTTCTGCAGCAAGAACTTGGCCAGTATTGATAAATTTATTAAATGTTTTACTGGCATACTTGGGATCCACCCCAACAAGGGCTGTGGTCATCTTGTAGCTCCTAGATTCCTACATAAGCCTGAGAAGGATGATGTGCTTGATGTCAGGAATGCACTTCTG
>QTSX02006646.1:0-107845 GCA_014839935.2 Entomophthora muscae | reverse complement strand
ACAATCTATCCAGGTGTAACTAAGATCTTCTTATCATATTTTCAGGTGTCTGTATCTATATATACTACAAAAGCCTTTTTTTGTCCTTTCAGACAGTTTTTGATGGCTATCTTTGCAATAGGTCTATTCTTTCTGGATACACCTATCCTGATTGGCTATCCTTAGCACATGTGCTGCTACTGGCCTTTACAAGGCATACATGGCACGTCAGCTACAGCCTACGCTCTTCTTGAGCTAGCTTACTGGTAGCGGGGATCAGCAGGTTGAATTGGCAGCGCTCCTAATTAGGATGAAGTACCCGCCATTTGACATTGCCATCAGATTAACTCATAACATTAGATACATCAAGGGGCAACTCATTGAGTGCCCCCTGTGTATTGTAAGATACGTTAGCAGGCAAGGCTGGAAACTTAGTTGCAGCAGATGCTTAGTTATATTCCAAACCTTGTCTCTGCATCTATGAGAATAGAAATGTTGGAATTCCTTTTAGGATTTAATCAATGATCCTTTTCTAGATGACAAGCCTTATGCTAATTAATATGGCTGTTCAAGTTGGGGATTATACGCCATATAATAGCTGACTTGATCCAATATCAACCCAAGGATTGTCTGCTATGTAATAGCGGCCTAAACCAATAAGGAACTGATTATCTGCTGTGCACTGTTAATGCAAATCTGGTATTTGATAGCCTTTTGCACACCATTTGTTTGATATACACATATATATGCCTTTCAGGCTGGGTGGGGCTGAGCTGATCAACATCCAGTGGGAAGGAGAGAAATATATACAATTGATGATTTATTGATTACACAGCATACAATCAGTGATAATTGATATATTGGCTGACAATTATACGCCGTATAATAGCCATATTAATTATAATAGACTAGTAATTACATGGCTATAATTACTACACCTAATTACTACACATAATATAATGTAATATAGTGATAATACAGGGTGTAACTGATCAGATCTGTGTGTGATGATTAGCCTGATCATTTGTGGTCAATCAGCCTAATCTCACAATGTTTAAAAATAGAAAGGGGAAAAATATATAAGTTTTAATTTAAAAAATTCCAAAAAAAAGCTGTCCAGGCTTATGAGTGGAAACAATTCTGAGAAAATCATCTCAAAGAAGATCTTCTTGAAATTGTTTCTGGATTTGTGCCCAAGACCCAAAGCCACAAAACCAATTGTGTTGATTTTGGTGCCCATCCCAACCCTACAGAGAGCCAAGCGGCCTTATAAAAATACCTTGGTGTTATAATAGGGAGGATCGTGAGTGCTCGTGCTCCCATTTGAGACGTTTTTATGAGCTAATAAATTCTTGTTTATAATTGTGTAATATATCCAATTTATGTGGACATTGCTCAGAATGAGCTCTGCACCAAAGGTTTAGTTTGGATTTGTTGTCATTGAAGGGTTTATATTTTTTGCTCTGGTAGGAAACTATAGTATAAATTATAGCTATAAAATGAGAAGTTAGGTTATAGGTTGTGACAATTACATCGGAAAATGGTTTAATAATCGGGAAGGTTTGATTGGTTAAATTTTTTGAATCAGGATTGAAGTTGCTGTAAAATTTAAATGGAAATTGATTTTGAATTATTCTATGTAGGCTAGAGTCTCTCGGATGGATGGACCTTGATGGAGAAATTGACAAGACACATTGAAATGAATGCAAGGGTGTAGCCAGCGATGGTGAGGTAGATGATGAGGTTGTAGTCCGCGTAAGTATCGAGAAGGAACCCACTGATGATGGGGCCAATGAATTCTCCCAGCCCGACGAAGAAATATATGTATCCCATGATTGTTGCCAGCTGCCGCTTCCTATTCAAGTTAGATTGATTATTTATATTTGTTACCAAAAATGAAGGCACAGATGGGTCCAAACCCTCCCGCGTAGCCGCCAGACGGAATCCCATACAGGATCCCAAACACCATCAGCATCGTGAAGCTGGTTGAGAAGCGCCAGATGACGGATGTCACTGTAGTCAAGGCAATAGCTAGGAGATAGCATCGCATGTAACCGATCTTGTCTCCTAAGAAACCCATGCCAATTCTGCCCACCCCCGACCCAAAGTTGATGGCACTGCTTGCATACCCGCCTTCAATGCGCGACAGTCCCATGGAAGTGGCATGGCTGTTGATGTAATACAACGGAATAAGGTACACTGTGCCACCACACAGACAGGAGATGGCGTACCAAAAGAACCTTCCATTCAGGATTAACGAAGAGTGGAATCCAGCCGCTTGGTTCTCGGTAGGTCTTGTCTCTCGCCGACGAATCATCAGTGCTGACAGAAGCAATGCAGAAAATATCAGCAAACCATTCAACCGAAGCGTACACTCGTACCCAATCTTCTCCAGCATCCTTGAATTCATCTGGGAAAACGCAACCCCGCCAAGCCCTGCCCCTGCCGCACCGATGCCAGCTGCCAAGCCATGTTTCTTTTGGAACCATTCTGTAACAATGACATTGGCCGGAACATAAAGAAGTGCACCTCCCAGCCCAACCATGACTCCCTGGGTCAGCGCAAAGTGCCAAACCTCAGTTCCAAACGACGCCAGCACGTGACCTGCTGCCATGAACAGAGCCCCCAAGATGATGCAGAACCGGACTCCAAAGTTCTGACACAACTGCCCCGTCACCACCGACGCAATGCCAATCACCGTCGGTGCCAGATTCCCAATCATTGCCACATTCGACTTGTTCTCCTCAGGAAATATCTCATTGCTGTAGTACTCCATGAACACACCAAACCCCGACATGCTGCCTGAAGCACATACTTGCATAATAAAGCTAGCCAACGCAATCACCCACGCATACCCAACATCCGCTGGTACTTCAATCGACTTTTCTGCCATGCTCTCTTCAAACCATCAAGTTTCCTTTTAAACAAACCGACTATCAACTGTACGCCTCGACTAAGCTCCCGATCCTCAATAAATTCCAAACTAAAATCCATCTTTTGAATGGCTTAATAAAACTCAAGACACAATTGTTGATCCATACTGATTACCAGTTGTCAGATCTCGCCACCTTAATCAAAAAACATTCCAAATTATAATTAACCTTCACTGATTTTCATTATCTTCTCCAATGACTATCCAACGGTAGCGCCAGCTATTAATCCAAGCTCAATACTAAATCGCCTATATCGCTTTAAAATACCAAGGAACGCGCAGTTTCCCAAATAGAATTTAATATCAAATATAAATACTAGTTTTAAGCCAATCAATTGAGTAAAATCAAAATCAAGTTTATGGAGCCCTGATTAAGGTTTGATGTGTAAAAACTTTGGGGCTCCAAGTGGAATTATTTCGGGTTATTTGGCAATAAACCATATTAAAAGTGAAGGTTGGAAGCATCTGGATCAAATCCACCCAAAAAAAATTCATAAAATTTGGCTATCCCCAAAGACTCTGGGGAAGTTAAATGACTTTGCAAGTTACCGGGGCTGCCTCCCTGTTTGTTAGTAACTGGCTTGAACAACATCCCAATCATAATGAAGACTGGGGAACATTGAATAAGGCCTCCTTGGAAAGGTTTGCCATAAAAGGCTCTGATGTGACAATCATGACAGAACTCAGAACCTTCAAGATGTCTGCAACTATCAAATAATACATTGCAGCATATGAAGACATCCATGACTGAGCCCTTGACAGTATTAACTTTGATGAAGCTGGCCTGTGTTTGGACTTGTATAGCAGTCTCCCAATACACATCAGATGTCAGTTTGATATGAGCTGTTTCAAAAACCTTGAAGATGTTTTTTAAAAGAAAGCAAGCTGCACAAAAATCTGACAGTCTACACACAGTCAACAAGAAAAAGAAGATTTCCTCATCCAGAATCATTTGTCCTGATAGGCAAACCAATCAACCAAAAATCTCCAACCCCTAGGCGGGAATTGTATAACTCAGGCAAACCAGATGAGTATGGACTACACAACTGAGAAGGGAAAATTTCAGGGGAGTGCTTAGACAAGCCGCCCTCTCCCACTCTACAAGACTTGTACAGGGACCAATACATGGACTAAATCACCATGATCCAATTACCCTCCAAACTCATACTGCTTGCTGTCCAAACTGGAAATAAACTCCTTACTTATCATTTCTGCTTTTGAATATATCAAAGAACAGCACTATTTAACACTGGAACATATCAGTCCCTTGTTAAAAAAACTTTGCTAATTTCATGAAACTACCTAAAACCAAGCACAACTTCAAATGAGATACTATGGAAGACAACAGGATTAGCCCAGTCATCAAGGAGGCAAAGCCTTTCTGGGATCAGATAGGAGACATAAAAACTACCCTTAGTGGACTCATCATTTCAATACCTAAGTATGATTTAGTACTAGGCCTAGACTAGACAAGGAAGACAAACCCTCACATTGATTGGGAAAGTGTCACACTCACCATAAAGCAAGAGAAGTACACCACCATGTGTATCCAACTCACTTTGACACTCTTATGAGACACCATGTATCTGTGAAGATTACAGAAACAGGGGAGGAGAAGGATGCAAGAAAGATTGATTGGAATACCTGTACCTATGTGATCATCCATTTCAAAAACACATTCTCTGCACAGACAGGACCTGGTAGTCCAAAAAACTTTCCAGGATTTCTGTGGCGCTCCTGCTCCTGGAAGGTCACCAAGGTGTGTCCTGGATCAAAGCCAGGGTCTGGCTGGGTTGGTGTGACATCCTCAGGGATAATATGATAGAAATGGTTGGATAGTAGGAAGCAGTCTCCATGTGGTGGGAAATCCCCACCCAAATCCACATGGAGTTGATGATTAACCACCAACGCAGCTTCAAATACTGTTATGTGAAATTTCCAAATTAGATACTAGGATTTAGCAAAATGATTAGTCCTAACTAAAAAAGTCCTAGATAAATTGACTGGGAGAGAACCAAGGTGTATTCAGCATAGAATTTGGGAAATTGATAGGGAGCAAGTGTCTTAGCTTCAGAAACATTAGGGAAAATTCCAAGATTCTGGGGAATTGGATTAACATTGGACTGAGACAATGACAAAGTGCTGATGGCAAGACCCCATCTTTTTGTAATGATTCAGCTAAGAATTAAATTGTAGGGAATGTAGCGCAGTAGGCCAACTACAGGATGCATGATAAAATAAAGTTAGACCAGGAGAATATTTAATTTTATTTGAGTAAATATTTGGGGAGGACTCAACTCTCAAGAGTTAAACAGTGAAAATTTTCTCATATATATCAAAATTTGACTAAGCAATACCGCCTGGATCCTTGGCTCCTATTCCTTCTGCATTGTCAAATGAGTAACTGGTCCAGTTTGCAAAGAACTCTTGTGTGACCAACTTCTGACAACTGTTCTGATAAATAAGGTTGTATTAAGTAACTCTCAGATTTCATCAATTTATCAGCGTCAGCTTGCAAGGGGGAATCAAATCAAAATGGTGAACTGAAGTGGCAGTAACCCATTTTCAATCAACTGTTTGATTTAAATCTGTCAAATCAGTTATTTGGTTAACAGATTTCTGGCTTTTTGAGCTTTCCAACTTGGGCAAATAATTCCCAGAATTATGGAATCTACCGTGACAGATATTGGTTCTATATAAAATATAAAAGTAAATCATCTGATGATTTTAAAAGGGATCATAGGGTTGAGAAAGTCTTTATCAACACAGAAGGAAGAGCCCTTAGAAATCTTCTGTGGTATAACTTTGCTTTGATTGCTTCCATGCTCTTGCTCTTCTCAGAAACCTTCTGATTGATCACCGCTTTGGATTATGTTTGGCCAGCTACTCCTTCAGAAAGGACTTCTAAACACTTCATAAGATATCTGGTTATTCCAGACCAACCAGACATGTAACCATCAAGATGAAGATCAACCGCCCAACAAAGTTCCTGCTTGCGACCAAAAGATTTTTAAAAAATTCTTTTTCAACTTTCCTTCCAGTCTCCTACTTATAATGCCCTTTTCCCAACGGTTCCGCTTTCAGAATGACTTTCTTCAGGAGCTTAAACTATTGTCTCTCACTTTTTTCTATAAATAAATAAGCTTACAGCCTGATTTCTCAAAAGCTTAAAGTATTGTTTCCCTATCTTCTTTGATTATACTTTAAGCTTTTGGCTTTCAATCAATCATGTTAATAAGTAAACATGCCCTCAACTTAGCCAATAATTGTGGAGCTCAGCTTCGCCATTTCTGAAATCTTGCTGCAATCCAACTAAGAAATTGATTCCCACCACCAAAGCTGTTTTTAGCGTCAGCGGTTTGCGCACCAAAGCGTTTAGCAATTCCCTGTTCCAGATCAAATCTTCCTTATCTTCTGGCCTATAATTCTTAAATAAATAAACCTTTATTTATTATTCTCTATTTATTATATCTTATTCAATTTTTCTTGTCATCTTAAGCTTTTATTCTTTAATATATTTCTTTTTTCCAATCTCTTTCTTGACCACTATAGATGACTTAAATCTAGGATTTATCTCTTTTGGTCACTCATATGACTTTCATCTTGGCACTTTCCTATAGTCTCTTCATATGTCATCCATACTGACATATTTCTTCCAATACCTATTATAGATATCCTTCATCTGGGCTTTTTCTTGTTATGAAGCCACCATAGTTGTCTTCCACCAAGGCTTTTAGAGGCAATCATCCACTCTCTTCCTGCTACTTTATTCATCTCTTTGCTCCTCAAGTTTGTGAGAGAGGGGGGCTAAACTAACTAAGTTTGGCTCCCATCCCGGAGGAAGGATATATCAAAACACCATCCAGTGCAAGACTGGTGTTGTGAATGCCGCCATTCACTGTGTTTTGATTTTGCCTTCAAAGGGTTATTTTGAGGAAAAATCTCTATCTTTTGCTTCTGCCCCTTGAAATGAGTCTGACTCCAAATTAGGAAATTCAATTGTTCAGTTTCCTCATTCTTCACAACTCACTTGCTCCACTCATGGTGGTGGCAAGTGATCCTACCGTCCATGTACTGTTTTGTGGTAAAGCTACACAGTATATATTCCATTTCACTTTTAACAATAAAAATTAAGTTATATTCACATTTTTGTCTTTGTGTCTCATTTACTTCAGTGCTTTTCTAGCCAAATCTAGTAGATATTATTCAATCAGGGCCACAAGGTAATTACATAGCCTTCCCTGCCATTCTAACCAAGACTTAGTACTGTTGTAACTGTGCTTTTTTAGCAGAGTTACAAGGGGAAAATATTTAGAAACTAGATAATATTCTTTATTGAGAGATAGTGATTATATAGTTAATGTGAGTCATGGGTAACAGGAACATGATTGTGTAGATCACACGGTAGGATGGTGAAGAGGTGGCTTGATCCTAGTAACAAGTCAAGCACCAAAACAAGGTATCTGCTGTAAGGGATCATCACTTGTTCATGTTGTTGGATTTGGAAATTTGAGTTGACTTCCTAGTCTGGCTTCAAGTGACTGGGTAATTGGATTGCATGTCACAAACCTGCTTACTTGGAACCTTGCTGGCAGGTCAAGCCTGGTGTTTTGACAGTAAAAATCCAATCCTAAGGTTAGGATTCCCCGTTTTTTATCTGTGCTGTGCCTCAGGTCACAACAAAAATGGTGCTCACTACAGGGGCTGTAAGCCCCTTGGTTACCCCTTTGCAACCACGTTTTCAAGTCTTTTGCCTCTTCCTATACAAGAGCCGACTTCACATGAAATTACCAGTCCTCCTATTCAGGAAGACATCACAGACCTGCTTATTGTCCCTACTGTGCTGAACCTTGGGAATGGTCCCCACCTAGTGGCCTACCCTTTGGGTACCCCTGACTTGGAACAAGTCATGGCAGTAGCCCTGGGGTTAGCCCGTGATGGGTCCATGCCTCAACTCCAGCTACAGTTCAGTCAAGCAGAATACTACAAATTGATTGTGGCTCCACAATTTCCACAGCATCTCCTCTCAGCAGCTGGCTCTGCTGAGCACCTATTGTCATCCTTTGTACAACCTGCCTTAGCCCACCATCAAATGGTGTTAGGGCTTCACGTTCAGGAGATTTTGTCCCTACAAGCAGCCATCACAAACCACTGGGATCAATTTGCTGCCTATCAACAATGGAACCACTCCCTGTTTTTCTTGGTATCAGACAATCAGTGGGACTCCATCACTTCTCAAACCCGCTTGGTCAATTCCACCAAGCAAATGCGTCAGTCTATCCCTGAATATGTCAGGGAGCATCTACATGAGTTTCATCAGCTAGAACAACCCTGGCAAACCCAACTAGATTCCTTCCTGAACGTCTAACTTACTAATTTTGAACAACTTGTGCAACAGTGCAATGAGTTTAGTGCTTACTCCTTTGACTAACTACAACAAGTGACAGACCTTGCTGTTAAGGGCATCCACAAACTCAGTGAAGAATTTGATCAAGGCAGGTTCATCACTGCCGCTGCCATTGCCAAACTCCAGGCTCAAGTGAATGAATTGTCTACATTCAATCCAGATGGCCTGCTTTCCCCTCCATCTGATGATTTGGTGGAGAGAGAACAGAGGCTATGGGATGCCATTCAAGAACTGAGAGCAACCACTTGTAGTTAAGGTTGCCCTGCCAAAGCACCCCAGACAGATCCCCAAGTGCTTGCTTTAACAACTCAAGTTACAGATTTTCAGCAAGAGGTTGCTGCATTACATGGAATGATGGCTACTGCTACTAGTTCAACTGGGGTTATTGATATAGATGGCTGTTGCCCTGGCTTTTCAGGAGCCCCCCACATTCACTGTGCTAGGGAGTTGATAGCTTTAGCTAATGAGGTGGACCACTTGAAACAAGACCACTCTGAACTTGATAATGATGTACAAGAAATGAGTGAGTTAATCAATTCAGTGAATGGCAGGTTCACTCCTTGCCTTTCAGTAGGTCTGTCTCTTACCACCTGGCTAGCTGAACTTTCCACAGTAGTAACAACACAGAGTCAGCGCCTAAGCGTTACTGAGCAAAAACCACCTTAGCTAATAATACAAGTGCCTGCACTACTGAAACCTTGACTACTCTTAAAAGAGTGTTTGTCAGTTGTGGGCTAGACAGCCCCCCTCGGCAACTGCTAGAATTAACTCATTCCGCAAGTCAACTTACTATATGTCAATAATCAGAATTAAAAATACTTTAATGTTGACAGCATTAAAAAGTCAGAATTAAGTTTTGACTCATGCAGACTACTAAATGTTGACATTTTTTTAATAAGCAAAAACCTGTTTCCTGAACATTTTACTTAATAAAAATTAAGCTTCAAGATACTTTTTAGGGTAATGTGACAACATAGATTTTAAAAAGTCCATAAAAAATTATACATGAATATTAAAAAATTCATAAAAATACACTTTTATTTTATTTTACTATGAAATTAGCTATCTTTACTATAATAAATTTTTTCCCACTTATAAAAACAAAAAAATCCAATATACAAAAAGGTACTACATAAAATTTCACGTATTATAGCAAAATATAGCAATCAGAAAAAGTAATATAAAGTTTTTTATATTGAAAACTACAAAAAACATATAATGCAATAGTAAAATACCAATATAGACCATATAATACAGTCTAAAGCATCAAACTATCAATAGAAAATCAATGATTTTATAAAAGCAGTATCATAAAAGATTAATGATTTATTTAGAATAACTATTTATTTAAAAATATTATATTTAATATATAAGAACTATATAAAAAATAGGCAATACTCAATAAATTTAATGAAAAGCTAGACTGTGATCACCTGGTTGCCATTGAGAACTGTGGCAATCTTCTTGATGTATTCCCCAATCTCCGAAAGCTTATATTTGGCCTTGACAACGTCCTTGATCTTCTCTTGATATTGTTTCTCTTTGGTGGTTCTCTTTTTCTTAGATGGGCGGTTCTCAATATCTCTGATAGATGCAGCAGTCTTCCCCTGTTGGACTTTGAGATGCTTGTAGAAGGTGTTGTATCTGGGCTTGATTCCAAAGGAGGACTTGATATACTTATGCCAGCCCTCCAAATATGAAGTCGTTTTCATCCTTAAGAACTGCCTGGTAGCAGTTCCAGTTGGCTTTGGCTCTGGGCTTGCTCCGGCGCTTAGTGACCTTACGTCCAATCCACTGTGGTTCATAATATTCAATGAAAGGGTATAAGGCACCATCATGTTTCTTGGAATATGGTCCTGGAATAGGAGGTCAAAGGCTTTTCCAGTATGCTCTGGCTTTACAAAGGCTAGTGCTACAAACTGCTGAATTAAGAACTTGCACTTTCCTGATATATCTAGACGGTGGAGCTTGCTGAGCTCAGGTAGACCCTTTAGTTGCCTGTTGACAGCCTGTCAATAATGGAAAAAACACCCCTGTACCTCTCCATCAAAGGTATTTACAAAAGCATTATACTGGGCATTTAATAGTCCATGATTATAGTTGAGAGGCCAAGTGCTTTATATTGAGCTTCTTTTTCTGCAGCAAGGGTGGCTTCATCCTTTTCATCATCATCTGGATTGGCTCTAGTGTTATGGCCAGGGGGACTCTTTCCATTACTGAGTAGGGCTTTGATGCCCTCCTGAAGGATTTTAAAGGCCCTTGTGTAGATCTCTTCTGTTGCCCCAGGAAGCAGAAAGTAGGCAAATGGGAGCACCTTGCCTTCAATGAGGGAATGTACAACCCATAGTTGGTAAAAAAGGCGGGGGCATACTGCAAAGGTACCATCACATAACCAGGTCTCTGAATCCCTCAACTGCTCCAGGTTCTGTTGTGTAGCATAGCATATAATTCTTGCTTCTGCTGTAGGACCATCATCATGTAAAAGGAATACCTCATCACCATTGAACAACTTTAACTCCTCTGTCAAGACTAACTCTCCTTGAACCATGGCTGATTTCTTATGGGGGACTAGGTCACGGCGTTTGTCACATATGTACTTCACTAACTGGTCACGGTCAGGGATGAGCTTCAGGTTCTCATTACTTAGGTGTGTGGTGGCCTTAACTGCCAGATCAGAAGCCTTGATGTCTTTGGAGATTGGGACCATTTGATAGAGGTACCACTTTAGAAGCTTTTCAATCAGATTAATTGGAGCTTTGCATGTGTGCTCTTCTTTTTCAGTAGTGACTTTATCCCATCCTTCTGTGTTGATCCTGGCAGCGCAGCTTTTATCTTCACACACATAATGTTTGCTTCTTCCTGCTCTCTTCTTATTGTTGAAATTGAAAAAATAGCCATCACAGACTAAACTTGCACCTCCTTTGACAGACATTAGAGGGGAAAACCGAGGGAACTTCTTTGGGAGCTTAAACTCTCCTTTGACGTTACATATATTGTGAACCTTTAGGGGATACCATGGGCCAATTGGTGCTTGATGATAGTCAGACAGATAATCATCAGGATCTTCTTTATTGATACTTGATGATGAGAATGGAGGTGCAGATTTGTTGGGTGGTGGAGGGGAATTATCTGGAGTTGGATTCTTGCGCTTTCTGGACTAGGATGAGCTTGATTCCTTGGGACTTGATTCCTTTGAGCTTGATTCATGTGGGCTTGGCTGGGGTTCTGGACTCTTTGGTATCTTCTTTTTTTCTTGCTTGTTTAGTGAAACCTCATCTCCTTTTGATTGGTACCAGCTTGAAGAAGAGGAGGGGTCAGGGGAGGGCTCTTTGCTTTCAGGTTCTGGGGTCCTCTCCTTTGTCTTCTGTTTTTTGAGGGCTCTTTGGCTGGCTTTTTGTTGGGGTAGGGACTTTGGTCCTTTCCAGAGGCTTTGGGCACTTTCTTGGTTGATTTGGGGTTCTTTTGTGACTTCTTGGAAGATTTTTCCTAAAATAATTAGAGTAGAGTTCATAAAGTAAGAATATATGTGAAATATAAATAAAATTAAGCAATAATTACTTTTTAAAATTTTATTATTAAGTAAATAATTTTTAGAAGTATAGAAAGTAATTTCAGAGCTAGTTTATTAGAAAATAATAGAAAAAATCATATTTAATTAAAAACTTGACATTCTTTTAGTCACAATAGTCAGAAATATTTTTTTTGGTTTTTCAGCATAAATAACGCTTTAATTTTGACTATTGTCATACTGAAAGTCAGCATTAAACTAGAAAAACACTATTTAAATCACTTATAAAGCTGAGTTAATATTTTCCGGAGTTGGTTTTTTAAGGCTAAAATTGATTATTTTTTAATTTAAAAAATAAAGATTTGCATATTTAACATATGAAAACTACATAATAGGGATTGTAGAGGGAAGTCTAAATTACAGCCCTGGATACTTATGCCTGAATTATCATACCATTGTATGTGTGCCTTTTGTTAAGTGGCAGTGTTTTACTAATAAACCAGTGAAGGTGTCAACATTCAGGCCATCAGTGTTTTTTTATAGTAACTCTCCTATTTAAATCTCTCTTAAATTATGTCACTTTGTTTGCTTAGCTAAACCCCTTTGCTATAATTTAGGTGACACATCAATTTGACACAAAGTCAACATTATAAATACATACATATCTAGTTTTAACATATGCGTTTTTGCCTAAGTAGACTTTCAGAAATAAGCTATATATCAATCCAATGGGGTAACATAACATTAAATATTGTTGCAACATCTTCAATTAATCCCTCTTGGGGAATTAATGCCCCAAGTAAATCACCAAGTGGCTCACTGCCCAATCAATAAACCAGTGGCACCATTATCAGTTAACCATCTATGACAGGGATCACTCAATCCAGGTCCTAAATGGAACATAACTTGATTAAGCCTCGTGACTCAAGAGGAATATTACTCAGATAAGCCCCATCACCTCCCTGACGTACATGGACAACATGTGGCTTATCATAATACTATATATTAGCCTATATTCATATTCAATAAAGTATCATTCTCTTCTTAATCTTCCCCTTTATTTTGTTTATTATACTTCCCAGAAGTATAAACTTGACAGTGGTAGCACAGGTAGGTTATCCATACCTACCCAACTCAAAGGAAAATTTTCTCCCAAGAAAAGAACCCAAGCAATGTCACTTCCTAACGGCTGGAGAAACTACAAAGAGGGACAAGATGTTCCCGCAGGCCTCGTCATCTACAATAATCTCCTTGTACCCATTGACCAGTACAACGCTCTCAAAACTTGCCAACTGTTCCCTACCACACCAGCCACAACAGCGTCTACGCAGCCTGAAATACCCAATATTGTGTTTCAGCACTTACGTACTGCTGATATTGGCGCCTTTGCAGGACTACGCTGCGAGAACGCCTCTCTTTGGATCAACAGCACCAAGAGCAAATTCAAACAAGTGGAGTACCCCCAAAGGCTCTGGGTCAGCAAAATTGCCCTCTGCGTCACAGGAATGCTTCAAGATTTGTTACCAAATGGCTAGTTCAACATCCTGACCAGAAGGAAAACTGGGAAATATTCAAAGCCGCATTCCTCAAAAAGTTCTCCATGAAGGATTCAGACGTGGTGATTATGACCAAACTCCAAACCTTCAAAATGACAGGAACCATTGAGGAATACATCACCACATATGAAGGACTACATGACCGTGCGCCCAACACCATCAACTTTGATGAACCTGGACCACGCCTGGACTTCTACAATGGCCTTCCTACACATATTAGACGTCAGTTTGACATGACCCACTGCAAGAACCTTGAGGATGTTTCCTAGAAGGGAAACACACAGCTCATAAGTCTGACAATCTACACGCCTCCAAAAAACGCAAGGAAAACCCTGCAGTTAAGAGAGAGCCTCACCCCAATAAGCAAAACAACCGAGTCAACAATACCCAACCTCAAAACGGGAATCATACTGCACAAGCCAATCAGGCTAGCACCAAAGATACCAACAAGGAGGGAAAAGCTCAGGGGAGTGCTTAGGCAAGCCGCCCTCCCCCTCTTCACAAGACTCATACAGAAAACAGGACGTGGACTTCATCACCATGATCCAGGTTTCCTCCAGAGACCCTCTACTGTTTGCCGCCCAATCTGGAAATAAACTCCTTACCTATCCTTTCTGTTTTTGCAGATTCCAGGGCACAGCACTATTTGACACTGGAGCCAACTAATTGCTTATTAACAAGAGTTTTGTAGACCTCATGAAGTTACCTAACATTTGAAGTAACATCAAGAGAGTCATCATGGCATACAACTGCAGCACACCAGTCACCCACAAGACCAGACCTTTTTGGGCCCAAATTGGAGACGTCCAAACAACAATTAGTGGCCCCATATTCCAATCCCCAAATACAATATCATACTTGGATTAGATTGGATGCAAAAGACAAAGACTCATATCAACTGGGACAGTGCCACCCTCACTATCTAGGGAGGAGAAGTCCACTATCACATGTACTCAACATACCCTGATACCCTCATGAGGGACCAAATATTTGTAAAGATCACAGAAACGGAGAAAGAAACTGACATCAGCAAAATCAATTGGAGTACATGTATGTATGAAGTCATCCACTTCAGAAAACACAGAAATTCAACACAAACAGAACCCAATTATAGACCAGCTAGTCAATGAATTTCCCTCTGTATTCCAAGAGACACTACCTGGGCTGCCCCCTGACTGGGGTATACAACATGAGATTGACCTAAAGGGTAGTGTGCCTAAAGTGCAACCCATCTACCGCCTCACACCACAAGAAGACAACGCTCTGAAAGCCTACCTTGACAAAGCACTCAAGAAAGGCCTTATCAGACCTTCAAAGTCACCCTTTGGTGTGACTGTCTTCTTTGTGGCAAAGAAAGATGAAGGCCTCCGCCTATTCACCAACTACAGGGCCCTCAAAGAGGTCACAATAAAGAACAGGTATTCCTGACCCCTAATTAATGACCTTTTTGATGCCCTGGGGGGGTCCCAAATCTTCACAAAAATTGAGCTGACAGCAGGTTACCACCAAATTTGTATGAAACCTGAAGACATCCCAAAGACCACATTTCAAACTAAATACGGGTCTTTTGAATGTGTTGTCCTTAATTTTGGCATGACAAATGCCCCCAGTACCTTTGTAACTTTCATGAATGAAGTATTCAAGGAACACATTAGCAAAAGGGCAATCATCTACCTGGATGACATCATCATATATAGTCCCAACCTAAAACAACACTGGGAAGACGTCCACACAGTCCTCCGTACCCTGCAAGAAAACCAACTAATTGCCAAACTGTCCAAATGCAAGTTCTTCTCAACTGAACTCCCTTTCCTTGGTCATATCATTAGCAAAGACGGTATCAAACCCAATCCAGACATAATACACACAATAAACAAGATGCCAGCCCCAAGGAACAAGAGCAAACTCTGCACTTTCCTTGGAATGGTAGCCTATGTACGCAGGTTCATCCCTGACTGGGGCGCCCTAACAGCTCCCCTATTAGCCATCACCGGGAAAACAACCAAGTTTGTCTGAACACTTTTACAAGATCAACATTTCCGCCAGCTGAAAAAGTGCATGGTTACTGCCCCCATCTTGCAATACCCAAACTGCAAGGGTATCTATGAGCTAGAAACCAACACCTCTGATTATGCCCTAGGAGGAGTCCTCCATATCCAAACAGCCCATGAATAATTTCCTCCCTGTGGCATATGAATTCAGGAAGCTATCAGACACAAACAAAGATACCTCATACGCAATAAAGAGTTGTTTGCCATCATACACTGCCTCATTAAATAGTGATGTTATCTAGAAGGAGCCCAGACGTTCAAAGTACTCACTGACCACAAGTTGTTGATATTCTTTAAAACAAAAAAGCACCTGTCAAGAAGACAAGCCAAATGGATGAGTCTCATACAGAGATACCCCATGAAAATTGAATACAAGCCAGGCAGAGAGATGCTTACTGCAGACGCCCTATCAAGGCTATACAATAAACACATCCTCCACACTGATGGCAATCCCAACTGGCCCATGTTAATCATGGGGAATCTCCAGGAAGGATTCCCACCTGGCACACCAATGGACATCCAAGAGAAAGTCCTCAAGAACAAACATCTGTTCAAAAACGTATATGGTACCCTCCACCAAATCCTTCCAAATGGTGATACTGTACCCTACGTCCCGTCAACACAAAAGATTGACACAACCCTCCAATATCACATAGACTTGGGACACACCCATAGCAGAAACTTGCATGAATACCTCAAGACCTGCTACTGGTGGCCCAACATGCTAGATAATATCAGAGAAGTACTGGAATAATGTGAGGTCTGTGAAAAGTATGCCCAAACCAAATCTCCACCCAAATCAGTAGTATCTGTATCCATCACACAGCCCTTCAAGGTATGATCGTTAGATATTGTGGGACCTATGCCTGGTGAAAGCAAAGGTAAGAAGTACATCATCACAGCTATCAAATATGCAACCAGATGGCCTGTAGCACAAGCCATAAAAGAGCACAAAGGCAATGACATGAGACAATTCATTGGTTAGGAGATCATAGCTAAGTTTGGAAAGCCTGACCTCTTAATCACATATGGAGGCACTGAACTCAAAGCTATTAACACCAACATCTATCTTGCCAAAAATGAAATAAAAAACGTCATAGCCAGCCCATATCACCCACAAACAAATGGACATGTAGAACAACTAAACAGATATCTAGTGAAGCCTTCAGTAAGTTATCTGCCAACAATCCAAAAGCCTGGGTTGACATGTTACCAACCGCCCTTATGGTCTGAAGAACATGAGTCAACTGCAATACAGGCAAAATCTCTTATGAACTTGTCTATGGTCAGAAATCTTCACTTGTCAGTACAACCACGGGATCACAACTGCCACTTACAAAGAAGATACCAGACAGCAATGACCCAAAAGTACTACAAGCTAGAAAGAACCAAGAGACAATGGAACAACAAAGAGTTCAGTAGGAAGCAATCCCATTACAACAAGAATGGTTCCAAGTCAGAGATGAGATCTGGGTTGTCAATCACAACCAGCACAAACTAGACCCAGGGTTATACGGACCAGTAATTTTCATGGGAGTGAAATCCAATAACACCTACCTCATCAAAGAGATTGGAGCTCAAACCAAGTTAAAACGTATGTATCATGATCAACTCTGTTTGTGTAAGGCAATAGCAGCCCAAAAAAATCAAGACTCCCTGTTCCTAATGCCAAACTGTATCAGTACCAAGCCCGTATACCAGATACCCTTGATAAGATTCCCAAGGCTCCGCCTTCCAGTGTCACGGTAAGTTCCATAATGCCGGGTATTGTCCGTCCAAGTAAGAAGGCACGGAAGACCAGAAAACCTGTATCAAAATTGACCAAGTTAACAGATTTAAACCAAACAGTCGATTGAAAATGGGTCACGGCTGCTCCAGTATGCCAGCTGAAACCAGCCCCCCCATGTAAACTGACATTGATAAATTGACGTAATATGAGGGTCCCCCAATATAAGCTCATTAATTGGCATGGTTGTCAGAAACTGGTCACACAATGGTTCTTTGCAGCCTGGACTAGATACTTACTTGAAGATGCCAAAGGAATAGGAGATCAAGACTCAGGTGGTATTGCTTAGTCAATTTTTCTGATATATATTGAATAATTTTCCCTGTTTCAACTCTAAGAGTTGAGTCCTCCTAAATTTACTCAATAAAAATCAATTATCCCAACAACTAATTTTAAATTTTAAAATGCATCCTGTGCTCAGGTTGTTGCGGTATATCCCGTACAATCTGATTCTGAACAGAATCATTTCAGGAAGATGGGGCCCAGAATCTGGAACTTTGTTGTTGGCGCTGCAAAATGTTAATTTCATGCCAGCCAATTTTGTAGCTCCTCCCTCCATTCCTGAAGATGAAAATTAGGTCACTTCTCAATGCCCTGAATTCTACGCTGAAGATGCATTGATGCTTTCCCAGGTCATTTATCTTGGTTTACTCTGGTTAGGATTGATTGTTATACTTAATCCTGGAGTTATAATTGGAAAATTCACAAAAAAATATCTGAAGCCATGTTGGTGGTTAATCATCAATTCTATGTGGATTTGGGTGGTAATTCCCCCATCATTTAGAAACAGCATCAAATTATCCAGTTTATTCCGTCACATCCAGCACCCCAGGGGGAGATGTTGCAACATCTTCAATTACTCCCTCTCAGGGAATTAAAACCCCAAGGAAATCACAGAGCAGCTCATCAAGCGGTTCACCACCCAACCAATAAACCAGTGGCACCATTATCAGTTAACCATCTATTACGGGGATCACACAATCCAGATCCTAGGTGGAACACAACTTTAATAATCCTTGTGACTCAAGAGGAAAATTACTCAGATAAGCCCAATGACCTCCCTGACGTACATGGACAACATGTGGCTTATCATGATACTATATTTTAGCCTATATTCATATTCAATAAAGTATCATTATCTTCTTAATCTTCCCCTTTATTTCATTTTTTATACTTCCCAGAATTATAAGCTCAACAATATCTTAATAATTAAAGGATTCTATAAAAGGTTGCATATGTCTTTTTTTAAGGCTTATCTTAATATATATTTAATAAAACAGCAGTATGGAATATAAAAAGTAGTTATTTTTATAATATTGTATATTTTATTAAGAAATTTATGGATTTTTTTGGGGGGTTGACATTCAGATATTACTTACTGGAGTCAACCTTAATGTAAAAGTACAAAGAAACTTACATTTTCATAGTCAATTATATTGGTTTTTTTGGCTTAAAATCAGCCTTTGTTAAATGGTGTTGGCATTATGCCTGTTCCTTTTTAATTTTGCAATTTGACTTAATAATTCACTATGAAAAATGAGCTCAGTTTTGGAAATGCCCTATTCCAGCGGATAAATACTAAAATAATGTTGACTTACTAAATGTCAAAAAATTGTTGACATTCAGTAAGTTGACTTGCAGAATGAGTTAATTCTGGTGGTTGCCTCCTAATTCTAGCAGTCTAACTCCAGCATTATTGCTCCTTCAACTACTTCTTCTGGTCCTTCTCAACCAACTTCTATTTCTTCAGCTAGTCCTGCTCCATGATCTTCTAGTCCTTCAGCTAGTCCTTTTCATGACCTTCCAGTCCTTTACCTAGTCTTTTCTATGACCTTCCAGTCCTTCAGCTAGTCCTCACTATGAACCACCTAGGTTTCATTCCTCACTGTGAACCCCTTAGGCTTTATTACTCACTATGATCCTCCAGTCCTTAAAATAGTCTTCACTGTTATCATCCAGTCCTTCTTACTATTATTCACTGTTATTTTTCACTATGCACCGCCTTGATTCCATTTTCAGTCCCTGTTACCAATACCCCAGACTCAGGAAATAAGTCTACAAGGCTACTGGCGTTTGACTGGGCCCTTTCAAGTGACCTCCACTTGGGCTATTCAACCACAGACAATAATCATGTCTGTGCAGTTGTCTTTACTCACTCAGGTGGTTAAGTCTGAGCTTTCAGGTGAAAAGTAACCAACTTTACTTCCCAGAGACCCGATCATTATCAAGTTCTGCAGCTGCTTCCCCAAGCAACTACCCTGATAATACCTATGAGAATATACATGTTATGGTAAATATCATAATGCCAGGAATTATTCAGCCAAGTAGAAAGGCTCAAAAAGCCATAAAACCTTTGATAAAACTGACTGATTTAACAGACTTGAGTAAAAATTTGATTGAAAACGGGTTAAAGCTGCTCCAGTTTGCCAGTTGAATCTGATTTCCTCCTGTAAACTATCATTGATAAATTAACGTAATTTGAGAGTCACCTGATATGATCTTATTTATCAGCATGTTCATCAGAAGTTGGCCACTCAAGGTTTCTTTGCAAACTGGACCAGATACTCACTTGACAACGTGGAAGGGATAGGAGCTCAGGATCCAGGCGGTATTGCTTAGTCAATTTTTGATATATATGAGAAATTTTTCACTTTTTAACTCTAAAGAGTTGAATCCTCTCAAAATTTTTACTCAATAAAATCAAATATTCCTTGGTCTAATTTTTATTTCAAATGCATCCTGTAGTTGGCCTACTGCGCTACATTCCCTACAATTTAATTCTTAGCTGAATCATTACAAGAAGATGGGGTCCTGCTGTTGGTACTTTGTTATTGCCTCTGCCTAATTTTAATCCAATGCCTGACAATCTTATAGTTGTTCCCCCTACTGTAAAAAATAAGACTCTGGTTCCTTCCCAATGTCCTGAATTTCATGCTGAAGACACTCTGATTCTCTTGCAGGCAATTTTATCTTGGTCTCTTTTGATTAGGGTTAATCATTTTGCTTAACCCTAGTATCTCATTTGGAAATTTCACAATACAGTATTTGAAGCTGTGTTGGTTGTTAATCATTAACTCCATGTGGATTTGGGTGGTGATTCCCCACCACTTGGAGACAGCTTCTTACTATCTGGAAATTTCCATCACAATACATACCCCAATGATAGCTTCAGGACCTCCCCAAAGCCTCCAGAGAAACACAGACAAGGACATGTTACCTGTCCCTTAGGTAAGGTTCTTAATTACAGACCTCCTGTAAGTGCACAAGGGCAAGTAGAGATATCTCAGCTCCTCCCTTCCTTAGCAGCTAATGTTACCTGCTAGGTCACATAACCCATTCTCCCTAGCAGCCAATGCTACCTGCTGGGGAGAAGAGTCATTCTCCACCCCTAGTAGCCAATGTTACCTTCTGGGTGGAGGCACCTAGCCAGCACCCTAGCAGCCAATGTTAACTGCTAGGCTGGTTCATTCTCTGCCACTAGTAGCCAATGTTACCTACTAGTCAGGAATTACCTCCCCTAGTAGCCCATGTTATCTACTAGGCCTCTACCTGTCCCAAAACCACAACTCTGTCAACTTTCAGTATAGAGTCTTTTTTGAGGTCAAATAAGCCCTTGCATGCACAACAGCTTCCATGTGGGCTGTCACACCCCCAGTGTGGAATTTCAGAAATATAAAAAACACCCTTGATACTTGATGTTTTTCTTACCCTTGCCTACTTAGTTTTCAAATCTATAGTTATAAGCAAAAAACTTATCTCTAAGCAAGAACCACTCATATTTAAACCAAAACAACTCAGTTGTAAAAAATTGACTCATATGCAAGTGAAGTCAAAAACCAATTAATTTATATTGATTTACAGTAGATTTGGATTCACTTCTGTTTTATTACATCTGATTTTATTTTTCTTTGAGATTATTAATTTTGTTTTCATCTGAGTTATTTTTTTAAAAATAGGTTTTTTTGCTTAGTGCTATAGCTTTGAGAACTACTTTACTGTCACAGGACCATTCCCAGGTGAAATTCTTAAAAAGATATAATTATCTTAGTCCTGTGGATCAGATCCACAGTGTAAACTATTCTCCTGGCTGTATTGCTCTTGCATTTTACTATCCCAGACATGTGGATTGATTTGTCTTCCTTGGTTTTCTCTGTGAGCACCAACCCTCAGCTTCTTGTGAATGGATAGAGAGACATCCCCTATTACACCCAGGTTCTTTTTCTATATGGTACTAATCCAGTACAGACCTTGACTTCTGAGGACCTTCCCATGGTGCCTCATCCTGCTCCAGCCCCATGCCCCTCAATAGTGTTATATTTTCTTTACCCCCCAGTCTCCTGAGCCTCCCCAGGAATCAGAGCTTCCCCAAGAGGATCTTTCAGGAACCCGCCCTGCTGGAAATAACTTCCCATTATGATGAATTAATGCAGAAGGATTCAAACCTGTAATCATGGAACCAATTGGCATGGACATTGTGCCTAAATGTATCAATTCCCCAAGGATCTGATATCTGCTCAATAAAAAATTGAAGTAACCCAGGAAGGCATAGGCACTTAGATAAACAAGCAAGGATGCGGAAGCAAAAGGAAAGGAAAGGAAAAAAGTAGGAGCAGGATTGGAGGGCAGGATTTGAGCTTTCTGTTTAGTGGGTAGGTTCAAAGAGAACAAGGAGGCGGTATATCATCTTCCTGGTAATACTGGGGCCCACTTTCTATTATCACAGTATTCTGTGTTTGTCCCAGATCCTGGGCAAGTTTCAATTTGAGCAGTTGAATGTAAAAAAAGTACAAAATAAGACTAGAATTATCCATTTGAACCTAATTATTCAAGAAGGGGATGTATTAGGTGGTTTCATGGATGTTCCAAGAATCTTACACAAAATAAAGTAGTATAAATAGATTTAAATTATTTATTTATTGAGCAATTGTTTTGATCAAAACTCAAGATCTTATATACTTGACAGGATGAGGGAAATTGGGGAGGAAGTTTAACTATTATTTAACAGTATTGGTTTGAGAAGATTTTCAAGGCTATCAATGGATCCTGAAACACTTCCAAATTCATCAAAAAAAATGAAGCAGTTACAAGTTAATAATCTCAGAAATATAAGAGAAATAAATTTCTCTTTAAAAATAGTGCTTTTCATATAGAGAGCATATGAAACTATTAAATCTGTATATCAATAGCTTTACAGAGCCTAACAGTTGTTGTAGACATTGCCAACATCATCTGTTGATTTTTTGGCATCTGATTGGTTGCAGGAACAAAGTTGGGTAAGTTTTTGCTTGAAATTCAAACTCATGGACTGGTCTTCTACAGGATGCAAAAGCAACTGGGAGGACCTGGGTTCAAATTTTGTGTTTGAGATAAAAGGTAATTCATTATTATTACAATTTAAGTCAATAACTTTATTTCTTTCTTTAGGTTTCAATTAATTAATTAATTAACCCACCATCACTGATACCAAGTGACAATGAATAAGGTTCCTCAATAAAACAACTATTTTAAATATATGGGTGTTGGGATCATCATAACTGATGGTCCTGACAGGATCCCACCCCACGCAGCTGCACCCCTTGGTTGTTGTCTGGGATGGTCCCAATGGGTCTGTACGCCTTCTTTTCACAAGAAATCCACCCTCTTCTCTCTGGTCTTCTTTTTGAGCAGCTAACCAAGTCATGCATTGGATGGCATCCTGTCAGATATTTCTGCCAGGATAAGAGCTGGACTTTGTAAGTCTAGCTCCCCTCTCTCACAGTGTGGCCTGGGAAAGACCAGAGATAACCCAAGAGCAGAACAAAAAATTTGTTGTTGGCTATAGCACAGAGAAAGAGCAAGACAATGATGCCTTTTAGTTTTTTCAGGGGTAGATGGCAGTAAAACTTTGGACAAGACACATGGAACAGATTTCTCATGTTTTATATAAAGAAAAACATGAGAATTGACACAGGAACCCCATTCAAAACGCGGCTTTAGGATATTCAGAGGTTTGCCAAGAAGGGATGGTGCCCTAGTTTGAGCAAGAGGCAAGATTGTGCAGCTTGGTGTACTGTTTCTGGGTAAACTAGTGGATCAAGACGTCTTATTGGCTGCATATTAAGGATTGTTTTATCATTGTTTTTCATTGGCAAAATAAGGGAGAAAGTCTAATAAATCAGGGGGCTGAAAGGAAAATTCCTTGCTGATTGGTCATAGTAAGTGATCAGATGTAATTTATTATATATAAGAAGAAAATTAATGGTTTAATATTGAGAGAAAAACATTTCAGAAGAGAATCAGATTAAAACAAGAGGCTATATAAGGGGTAATAAAGTGAAACAAGGGGATCATATACTTCAGGAAGCTACAGAAGAAGTCCAAGGACAAAAGCAAAGAGCCCAAGACCAAGAGAAAGAGTACCAAGAGCAGGGTGGCTAAGAACAAGGGGACCAAGAGCAGAGACTAATACCAAAGAATAAAAGATCACACCCAAAATATACTATAATAAAGAAGGTTTCTAAGGGGATCTTTCTTTTGTTCCTAACAAATGCCATCCACAACCCCTACCCTTCTTTGATTTCCAATAGTCCACCATGGATAATACTCACCACATTTATTATCCTAGCATAGGGAAGGAGGATCTGTACTGGCATTGGGGTAGGAAGTTTACCACTAGCAATCCTCTGAAGAGGAGTGGGACCAAATGACTAAAAGCATTATAATGACCACCAGAGGCAAAGAATTCCTGAGAAATGAGTTTAAGAGACTATTTCAAGTATGGTATTAGCCCAAAGAGGGAAAAACATCAGCTGAGGTGACAGTCCATGGAGAAAATACTAAGATGATTATAGGTAAGTTTCTGGATAAATTTGCATCTCTCCAAGCAAAGTACAACACTCTAGCCAAGAGACCTTATCACTTGCTGAACAACAACCCCTCTCAGCTGCCACCTAGAATTAGCCCAGAGCATTTTTTGGTGTCTGAAGAGCTATATTATCACATCTGTCTTTAGCCATGCAGTAGCATCATCACACTGTAATATGTGCTTTCTGAAAATTGATGCTGTCTTGATATCTGCACCTGTGCAGTGCTACTTTCCTGCTGCATCAACATTGAAGTTAAACTTAAGCCATAAATTTATATGTTCTGAGTTAAGACCAATTTATTTTTATTTGATGGTGTCCTACAAAAGAGCACCATTGTCTCCCCGGGATTGAACAGCATCTTCTGATAAATCATAGCTGTCAAGGGGTGCCCAAAATAGCTTCTGTGGAAGCATAGTTTTATGAATTGGGTGTGAGTTGGACTTTCTTTCAGACTTGTCAAATCTTCAATTTCGGCTTGGTAGATCCAATCAGGTTTATCCACTTCACTTTTGAAAGAATCAGAAAAAGATTCAAACTTAGGGACAGCCTATTTATCTCTTGCTTTGTGTCGTGATCTGAGGCGCAGCACAAAGTCACAACGGGAAATCTTAAACTTAGGATTGGATTTGTACTAAGTCTTGGTTAGAATGGTAGGGAAGGCTATGTGATTACCTTGTGGCCCTGAATGAATAATATCTGCTAGATGTGGCTAGAGAGGTGCCAAAGTACGTGGAGACACAAAGATAAAAAATATGAATAGAACCTAAATTTTATTGGGTATAAAGATGGGGACTATATACTAGGTAGCTTTACCACAAAGCATTACATGGACGGTAGGATCACTCGCCACAAGCATGAGTGGGGCAAGTGAGTTATGCAAAATCAGGAAACCAAACAATTGTATTTCCTAATTTGGAGCCAGCCTAATTTTGAAGGACAAAAGCAAAAGAGAGGTATTTGTCCTTGAAATAACCCAACAAAGGCAAAATAAAAACATAGTGAATGGCAGCATTCACGACACTTCCCCCCTCTAGATTGGCCTTAGGGGGGTGGTACTTGTGGAGGAACTTGGCATGCATGCAGGCAAACAGTTGAACACTAGAGAGGAGTTTTACAGTCTACTCTGACCCTCGTTTAAAGGTCACTTCCAAGGGCCCAATCCACAATGAGTCTAGCTTATGAGCCCATCCTCCTACTCTATGTTGATAGTAAAGAACGTGGTCCCCAACGCTGAACTCAAGCAGGAGAGATCTTCCAGCATTGTCAGGGAAGAGCTCAAGCAGCTTGGTCTTATAGGTGGACATGTAGGAAGAGGCCTGAATATCAATGATTTGATCAACTAGATCTTTGATATGCTCATCAGGGTTCAGGGCCTTATTGGAGGAGAGTAGGGGGCCCCCAAGAGCAACAGAGTGATGGCTTCACAGCCATACAGCATAGAAAAAGGAGAATACCCAGTGACACAATGTTTGCTAAGGCAATAGGCAAAGAGAGCAGCGTCAGAATAAGTGAGTTTCCTCATGATAGAAACCAGAGTTGAGTTTGCATGCTCAACTGCCCCATTGGTGGAAGGATTATAGGGGCAGAGAAGGACTGGTGAGACCCCAAGGTTTCAACCACAGAGGTTACTAACTTGGAGTTGAAGTTAGTCCCATTTTCAGACAACAACACTTGAGGGCAACTGTGGCAGAAAAATACATCTTGCAGCAGAAAGGCGGTGGTTGTCTTGGCAGTGATGTCTTTAGTAGGGCGAGATTCTACCCACTTGCTAAAATGATCAAACGCAATTAGGATAAAGCGGCAACCAGAGCAGGAGCAAGGGAGAGGTCCTACAGCGTCAATACTGACAGTGTCAAATGCGTGCTGAGGGGGGACTATCTTGAACTCATGAGCGGTAGCTTTAGGTTGTTGGAGTTGGCAATCATGGCAACTATCAATAACATCTGGAATCAGCAGGCTAAGATCTCCCAGAAGTAATTCTTCTTGAGCCAGGCATGAGACTTGGCAACGCCTCTGTGTCCTGTCTCCTTATGAGCTTGAAGCACCACCAAAAGGCAAAGACTAGGTCTTACATAAGGCAAGTAGTGGTCTTGTACTTTCTTGAAAAGCTGATTGTCACAAATGAGGGTGTCTTCAGATAACTTAGAAAGGGCGACTCAAACTTCTTCTGTCTCATTCTCTCATGAAGAAGGATATCCAATATGTTTGTAAAATCTTTCAGCCTCAGCAGGGTGTAGAGAAAGGATAGGCATTCTGGACAGTCCATTAGCATTCTAATGTTGAATCCCGGGCAATGCAGCACAGTGAAGTTGTATCCTTGCAGGCGGAGAGCCCATCTAGCTAGTTGTTGTTCTGGTTCCTTAAGTTGTTGCAACCATTTGAGTGAAGCGTGATCAGTAACCACAGTTAAATGGGTGCCATACACGTAATGGTGGAACTGCTTGACAGCATGCAACACAGCAAGGCACTCTTTCTCAGTCACACTGTAATTTTTCTCATGCTTATTCAGGACACAAGAGGTATAAGCTACAGGATGAACCACACATTTCATCATCCATTTGAGCCAAGATAGCCCCAATAGCCAGGTCACTAGCATCAGTATATAGGATGAATTCTTTATTTTAATCCAGATATACTAGGATGGGAGCCTCTTTGAGTTTTTTGAGGGCTTCAAAGGCTTGTTGTTGGCTGGCAGTTCATTCAAAGGAGACGTTACGCAACAGCTAGACCAAGGGTTTGCTAGTGTCAGCAAAATTAGGGATGGATTGCCTGTTGTATTCCATCATGCCCAGAAAGACTTAGACTTCTTGTAGGTTGGTGGGCGGAAGCATTTTTTCAATGGCCTCAACTTTCTTATTAATGGGGTGAATTCCAGTCTGAGTCACCTCATGTTCCAGAAATTTAAGGTGTTCCTTGAAGAAGGCACACTTAGATGGCTTTAACTTAAGTCCATCTTCACAAATCTTTATGAATACTTCCTTGAGATAGGCCAGGTTAGTAAAGGTACACTGAAGATAGTTATATCATCTAAATACACTAGGACACACAAGAGTTTCAAGTCACAGAGAATAGAATCCATGGCTTGTTGGAAAGTAGCTGGAGCATTGCAGAGTCCTTGTGGATTCAAGTGGGCTCAAAAAATCCTTCCAAAGTGATGAGTGCAGCCTTCTGTCTATCTTTGGGAGAGAAATCAACTGGCCAATATCCAGAAGCTAGATCCCTGGCAGAGAAGAACTTAGAGCCCCCAAGGCGGAAAAGAGCATCATCAATGTGTGGTAAGGGATAGGAATCCTTTTTGGTTAAGGAATTCAGGCGTCAGTAGTTCATCACAATATGATAACCTCCACCCTTCTTTTTCAGTATGAGAAAAGGGGAGGCCCATGGACTTTGGGAAGGAGACAATAAACCAGTGTCTAATAATTGATTGAGCTCTTTAGACACCTGAGCATCCTCTACTTGACTGCAGCAATAGGGTTTAGCGCAAAAGGGGGGAGCATCACCAGTATCAATCTGGTGCATGACGCCTTTGGCTAAACCATAATCAGTGTTATCCTTAGAAAAGATATCCAAAAACTGGTTCAGTAGGTCAAGAACCTCCTTCTGTTGAACCAGAGATGGTTGCAGGAAGTCTCAAGCAGTGAACAAGGACAGGACTTGGGGCTCATCTTCAGTTAAATTGAAATCCTGAAACATGCCAAAGGGATGTAGCAATAGGACTTCAGGAGCATTCAACAACCTGCCATAGCCAACAACCTGCGCTCTAGACACATGTATGGGGAGAGCAGTCAAGTTGGCAATTAGCAGTTGAACTGGGTCTTTATGAGAGACGTCCAAGATTCCTGGACAGAGATAGGGTTTGTTGTATCCTAGTGAGAGAGGAGAGTATAACTCTAGAAACGTACGCTCAGGTAGCTCATACAATATTTAGGAGTCTAGGATAGCCTGATACCCAGGGGGAATATTCACAGCAGAAGTGGCCAGGAGAGGAATCCCTTCAGACTTAGGACAAGCCATGGGAGGGCACTTCATGTTGGATGAATGGGTACGTGTCATGAATAACAGCATTCACCATGTTTTGATTTTGCCTTTGTTGGGCCATTTTGAAGACAAATCTCTTGCTTCCGCTTTTGACTCTCGAAATGAACTGGCTTCTGCTTCTGGAAATATGATTGTTTGGTTTCCTGACTCTGTGCAACTCACTTGCCCCACTCATGCTTGTGGCAAGTGATCCTACCGTCCTGGTAGTGTTTTGTGGTATTCTCAACCACTATATATTCCATTTCCATATTCACCAATAAAATTAAGTTCTATTCACATTTTTGTCTTTGTGTCTTCTGTACTTCTGCGCCTCTCTCTAGCCACGCCTAGCAGAGATTATTCATCCAGGGCCGCAAGGTAAACACAATTGCCTTCCCTGTCATCTAACCAAGACTTAGTACAAATTCAATCCTAATGTTAGGATTCCCCATTGTGTGTCTGTGCCGCGCCTCAGAACACGACAGTACAGTATTTTAAAGTGAAAACACCAGTGGGATATTCCAAGGCACATGTCTTGAGGCGCTTCCCAGGAAATTTAACTGGCTCTTCAAAGATCAAAGGGACCTTTTACCCTAATATAGAGAGGTAGCCGTCCTTTAAGTTGATGATCCTGTTATATTACCTAAGGAATTGAGTACCAACTAGAAGGTTGTAGCTCTCATTCTCCAAGACAATGGCAGGCGCGGCCAAGAGTATTTTTCCAAAACACATGGGAAGAGCAGAATAAGCTCCTATGGCGTGAGTCATGAATAGCCCAGCTGTGCCATACAACTGGTGATAGTTAAGCTTGGGGGCAAGTTTAAGCTTCTTGACAAGCTTTGAGGAGACAACATTAACAGGAGACCCTGTGTCTAAGAAAGTCTTAATCTTTATCTTTTGGATGGATATTTCAACAAAAGTGGTGATGCAACCAAAGGGAGGGAGGACAGCCAGAATGTCTTGGGCTTCTGTTAGTTCTTTGTCCCACCTTTTGATCATGCATCTAAGGCCTGGGAACTCCTTATAGATTGTCTGGAGAGGGAGTGAGACTGATAAAAATTTTAACATAGTGTCAGCAGCCTCAGCAGCTTCTTCAGAAGATTTGATAAGCACGGGAGATCTCTTGGCTTGGATGAGGTAAGGGCGAGAGAAAACTTCCTTGGCTATAGGAAGAGGCTTGGTGGTTGTTGTAGTTTTCCCAGAACATAGCTTAAAAGGGACTGCAATAGTTTCAGGAACAGCCAGGATGGAATACCAATAGGCATCGGAATCTTCTATATCAGAATCATCCATGTCAGAGTCATCAGATATGTTGTGGAATAGAAGCAGAATGGGAGGAGCCTCATTGTCAGAAGGCTCAGAGTCAGCAATGGAGGGGGTAATTAGAGGAGACTGGGAAGAATTGTCAACCAAGAGCGTCTCTGCCTCTAGGTTGACTGTTCTTTTCCCGCCTGTTCTTTGGGATCAGCTCCTTCAATTCAAGGATTGGTGTAGAATCAGGAATGGTGACCTATCTGTCCACAGTTATGGCAACCCTGGCGTTGAGGAGGATTCTGAGAGTTCATGGTAAGGATACACAGGCCACATGAAGACAAACCAGAGGTAGAGGTGGCATAATTTCTCCTGCACAACTTCTCCAGAATGGGTAAGGTACATATTCTGCAACAGTGTCTTTATGCTCTTCATGGAAGAAAGCATGGCTTTATGGGCCTTGAAGTGAAGACACAGGGGCTGGTTAACCTTGAGGGCTTGAGCACAAGCCATGTATGCTTCATGTGCGGTCAACTGGCTCTTGTGATCAATTGTTGTCCTTCCATGTATAAACCATCCACAAATTCAGCTAGGGTCTCCTTTGGCTTGAAAGCAATGTGCATGAAGGCGTCCTTCTTCACTTCCAAACTAAGGTCACCACCAAATTTGTCAATCAGAAGTTGCTTCATATCTTCCCAGGTCTCAAGGGTGGGCAACTCAGGCACTACTACCTCTTGACAGTTTGGGTGCAGACAAGTTATAATTTGTTCCTTCTTAACCTCGTCCAAGGCTCTTCTCATGACAGTTTTGTAGATAGTTAGGAAAGCTGCAATAGTCGAGGTTTTGGGGTCAAAGACTTACTTAAAGGTAGGCTTGAAGTGTGCTTCTGGAGTTGGGCCATCATTGTTGCTATTGAGTACATTTATGGGTAGGAAGAATTCTGCTTCGGTTTCAGTGGGGGGCTGTCTGGCCCACAGCTGGCAAACACTCTCTTCTAGGGTAGTCAAGGTTTCAACAATGCGGGTGCCTGTATTATTAGCTAGGGTTTTCTGCCGCTCAGTAAAATCCAGGCGCTGACCCTGTGCTGTTACTACCCAGGACAGTTCAGCCAGTCAGGATGTAAGAGACGGACCCACCAAAAGGCAAGGGGTGAACCTGTCCTTCACTAAATCAATTAACTCACTCATTTCTTGCACGTCTTTATCAAGCTCAGAATGGTCTTGTTTCAGATGGTCCACCTCATTAGCTAGAGCTATCAACTCTCTAGCACAATGAATGTGGGGGGCTCCTGACAAGCCAGGGAAACAGCCATCTTCACCAATAACCCCAGTTGGACTAACAACAGACGCCATCACCTCACACAAGGTAGCAACCTCTTGTTGTAAGTCAGCAACCTGAGTTGTCAGAGCAAGCACTTGGGGATCAGGCTGAGGTGCCTCAGTAGGGCAACCTTGAATTCAGGTAGACGCTTGCAGCTCTAAAATGCCATCCCATAGTCTCTGTTTTATATCCAGCAGATTGTCAGAAGAGAAGAAGGTAGAACATCTGGTTTGGGCATAGACAGTCCATTCACTTGAGTCTGGATCTTGATAATGGCAGCGGCAGTGGCAACTCTTTCTTGATCAAATTCTTCACCAAGTTTGCAGAGGCCTTTAGCAGCAAGGTCTGCTACTTGTAGTTGATCAAAGGAATAAGCACTGAACTTATTGAGCTGCTGCACAGGTTGTCAAAATTGGTCAGATAGGCGTTCAGGGTGAAGTCTACTTGGGTTTGCAAGGGCTGTTCCAACTGGTGGAACTCATGAAGACGCTCTCTGACATACTCAGGGATGAACTGGCACATTTTTTTGATGAAGTCAGACAACTGGGATTGGGAGGTGACAGAGTTGCGCTGATTGTCTGAGACTAAGGAAAACAGGGAGTGGATCCACTGCTGGTAGGCCCCAAACTGATCCCAGTGATGAGTGACGGCGGCTTGTAGCAATGAAATCTCAAATGTGGATCCATAATACCGTTTGATGATGGGCTAAGGTGGGTTGTATAAAGGACAACAATAAGTGTTCAGCAGAGCCAGCTGCTGAGAGGAGATGATATGGAAATTGTGGTGCTAAAATCAATTCATAGTATTCTGCTCAATTGAACTGAAACTGGAGGCAAGGGATGGCCCTATTGTGGGCTATCCCAAGGGCTACTGCCATGACTTGTTCCAAATCAGGGGTACCCAAAGGGTAGGTTACTAGGCAGAGACCACTCCCAAGGTTCAGCATAGTAGCAACAATAGGCGGGTCAGCAATGTCTTCCTCAATAGGAGGACTGGTAATTTCAGGCAAAGTTGGCTCTTGTATGGGAGGAGGGAAAGGTCCTGAAAACGTTGTTGCAAAAGGGATAACCAAGGGGCTAACAGCCCCTGTAGTGAGCACTATTTTTGTTATGATCTGAGGCGTGGCACAGAGTCACAACGGGAAATCCTAACCTTAGGATTGAATTTGTACTAAGTCTTGGTTAGAATGGCAGGGAAGGCTATCTGATTACCTTGTGGCCCTGAATGAATAATATCTGCTAGACATGGCTAGAGAGGCGCCAAAGTACGTGGAGACACAAAGACAAAAATGGGAATAGAACTTAATTTTTATTGAAAAATAGGAAATGAATTATATACTGTGTAGCTTTACCACAAAACAGTACATGGACGGTAGGATTACTCACCACAAGCATGAGTGGGGCAAGTGAGTTGTGCAGAATCAGGAAACTGAACAATTGAATTTCCCAATTCAGAGCCAGGCTTATTTTGAAGGGCAAAAGCAAAAGAGAGAGATTTGTCCTCAAAATAACCCAACAAAGGCAAAATTGAAATATGGTGAATGGCAGCATTCACAACACTCTCCCCCCACTCTTTCAGGGATTTCTTCCCTGAATCCTTTCATTTTATTGACAACAAGGAAATAACAACAAAGAAACAACAACACAGTGTCATTAATTTCTCTCCTGACTGTCTTTTAATGGTAGAGGAATGTTTATTAGACATGCAATTTAAGACTCCACACAACAACACTCACAACCGTTTTTTTACATTAAGCCCAAACCAGAGCGAGATTCAAACCTGGACCCCTAAATATGAATGTAACATTAGTCAAGAAGCTTCTGGTATCTTTAAATTACCTTTTTATATTTTTTCCTCTCAATTGGGTTTTGCTTTTGAAATACCTTTCAAATTTGAGAAGGTTAATACTAAGCTTGAAGACGTCACTTACCGCTCAGCATTTAATTGGCTGTGTAAAACTATCCCAGCAATCAGAGACCCGCTTTATTTGCTTTTAGAGATGGCTCTGTATATGAAGGTGATAGATCTTCTTCTTTTAACCCGCTTAATTAAGAATAATCTATTTGCATCTTTGTAGCTCCTTCTTGCCCAACAAATATGGACTATAATCATTAAGTTTCAAGGTATATTTTATTTTAAACAGGAATGCCATAAGTGATATCCTCTTGTAAATCTCCTCATTTCCCCAAACTCCACTCATATCCCTCAGCCTTAATTTTAAGGTTATTTAAGGGTCCAACTTATATCCATTTCAATTGTTCCAACAATAAAGATTATTACTCTTCTAGCTACTCCTCCATTTTTGATAACACTCCTTTCTGAAGCCATGAGGGGAATTATTTTCCTATCATGGTTTCTAGCCTACTTCTTGACCAAGGTGTATGCCTTGGAAAATCCAACTCCTACAACTGACTGGTTTAATTCCTCCCCAGATGAAGCCCACCAGAAGGAATCCCTTGCCAATGGATGGTTCAAATATCCTTCTGGACACTGGGGACGTAAATTCCACTATGGCCGCTTGTTTGCTACCCCACCCACTGAACCTACTCTGGTTAGACTGTACGCCTCCTTTTACCTCTTGACGTATTTGGTGGGCTACTATCTACTTGGACAATTCAGTTCTATGTTTGGGAGATTTGCTTATCTAGGACAACTTGGACATCTTGCAATGGTCACAGTTCCTATTGGCTCGGTAATAGCAGGCTTGAATATAGGGGCCTTGGCCCATCAGCTGGGAAGTTTATTCCCCGCAAAGTGGGTCCCTGACACACTCCAAGACAATTCTCAATCTCATCGCTGGGTAAACATTCCTTCTGGTTTCCTGAGATGTCCTCGCTGATGCCAGCACTCACTGAGCATGAGTAGAGTTTTTCTGCCGCTCTCTCACTGTCCTTAACTTTTTTGTGCCACTAATGTTGCTGTTTATCATTACTATGATTGCTTAACTGCCTTGAATAAACCCACTTATGGGAACGTTGATTTAACTCATGAATTTGAATCAAAAGTGATGCTTAGTAGAAAGATGTTACCTGGGTGTGCCCAAGTTGGTTGAGATATCCCCAATTGGCCCCAGGGGTCCCAGGTTCAATTCCTGGGACTTTTGATTAGCCCTGTCTCTTTGTTGATTTTCTCACTGGACCTTACCTGTAGTTTTCCAGCATGGATCGGCCAGACAATCCAATGACGACAAAAAAGCATTTGATTGACCCATATCTCCACTTTCCCTAAGGCAGCACTCCCTTTGCCGCTGCTCTTTAAACTTTGAATAAAAACCTAGTTTATTTTTAGTGTAAAGAGATTCTGACCGGCCATGGTGAGATGTATGTGATCCCATATGGAATGGCCACAATTTAGATTTCAAATAGTTTTCAAACTTACGCTCTGGATTTATCTTAATTAGTTCACACTCTTATAGGGCGGTTAAAATAGATTTTTATGTAGGTTGGGTGTAGTGGCTTATAGTGGATCTTTGATTAGTTAAAGACGACGTGGCTAATGATGATTGGGGGATTCAAATTTTATTATTTTTTTAAAAAATTGGTTGATCCATGCTAATACGATACCATGGCAGGGGTTATTTTCTTAGTGATGAAGAAGGTGGCTAAGCTCATGGCAGATGTCAGGAAGAATGTGAAGTGCCAGTCAAAGGGAAATGCAAGGCTGTTGGAAAGAGACCATGAATAAACTAGGCCACAGATGTAAGGGCCTAACCCTCGCATCAGTGAAGCCAATGAGTTGGTGATGCCGTTGATTCTGCCGAGGCCTGACTTGTCTGGGCACGATTCCGGGAGGAGTATGTTTGTACCTGTAAGGATGGCGACCGAGCAGAACGTTTTGGCAATATTGAGATGAAATATCAAAGCCAAAGATAGCAGTGGGTAGCCGCCAACAAGGAAGGTCCTCACCATAGGCATGGAAGAGTAAAGGGGAATGAAAAGTAGATATGCTGATAACATGAGGTTGAGTGTTCCAAGCCTTTTCTGTACTCGCCCATAAACAAACATTTGAATAACAATAAGGAATATCCCATTTACAGACCCTACCATCCCAATATCCTTGGATTCAAAACCAATCCCACCTCCATTGACGGTTGTGCTGGCCCAGAAGGAGAAGAGCTCTTGGTCAATTACACTAAATAAACATACACCCATGTAACTAAAAATAACCAGCCAGGTTCCTCTTGCAATGTCATTGTGCTTATGCCTGTTTTCAACTGGGCCGGCCTCCAGGAGTGGTGTTATGAGGGATGGGCCATTGGGAGGTGGGCGTTGCAGTGTCTCCTGAAGGAAAAAGTGTGCAAAGAAGGCGCCAATCAAGCAAAACGAGGAAGTCAAGCCACATGGCAAGAAGTAAGGATATGCTTTTAAGAATAGGTTGTTTCCGAACAGCCACGGGAAGTTTTCCGCAGGATGGGTTAGAAACCCACCCAAGATAGGCCCAACAATGCCCCCAAGTCCAAACATCATGGAAACATAACTGAATGCATCGGCTAACCATTAGTTAAGCATTAACAACACCCTACCTCGATTACTTCTATCCGTCATCTCCCCCACCATTGATTTAATCACGCCTACGTTCCCATTTAGAATCCCACCCATGAAGCGAGTGGCCAAGGCCCATGGCAAAGATGTACTCAATCCAAACATGAAAAGACTGATGCTTGTTCCAAGTAGCCCCATTGTGATGACGGGCTTCCTTCCTATCCTGTCTGATAACATTCCCCACGGCACGGCTCCAATGAACTCACCAACCGCATAGCACGAGGATATCAGTCCGGCGTAATAGCTAACCATGCTTGTGTCGTCGGTGATGTTGAAATCATTTACCATCTATTTCGATTAAAACCCCAATTCAAATCCACTTACGAAGTATATAAACGGGAACAGTAACGAGAACGCAATGGGCTCGATAAAGCGAACACATAGCAAAATATAGAACTGTGGGTTGGGTAGAGGTGTCTTGTCAAGATTCGCCATACAAAGCATCAGCTTCAATCCATGCTTATATACCCTTCACCCACGATACTCTTCACCAGAGTTTATCCGATACCTGAGTTTCAAGCATGACTGCATTATAAATGTGGCTGTTTTGGCTTCAGCCGAAATATCTCCTCAGATCTACTGTGCCACTCTTAACTTATTTGGCTTGTGAAATGCTGCGCAAAGCCATGTTGACTCAGTTTATCCAGATTGAGTTGTAAAAGGGCACAAACATATCCCTTTTTCAAACCTTGTTGTAACTAATCTCATACAAATTCTAAACTAAAACCTGGCCTTCACGCTCCAGTAGGGTATTTAACACTTCCTATTTTTCTCCACAGCAGATATAAATGGTATTTCAAATCTGATTTTAACATCGATATTACTTAGATAAGTAGACCTAGTGAGTATAATTGATTGACATAGATTATAGACTATCAACCCCACTATTGACCCGCATTTTCAAATATAAATTATTAAACCGTTGCTACATTCATATTAATTAGAGCTTTGAACTAAAGTCTCTGCAGCTTGCCTTTGCTCGTTTTGAAAAGAATTTTAAGATCAAAATCACATCTGAATTGAAGATTTATATGTCCCTAGCTGTGATCTTCCCAGTACTGCGTGTGCTAATTAAACCCATTTATTTAATTTGTTGGGTTGGAGATACGCATATCAGACATTTAATCATTCAGACGTCATTCTATAAAGGTACGTTTTAATGTAGAGTTTATTGGGATGGATGGATGGATGATCCTAAGCCCCAGTTCCATCCGAACCCCCTAAAATGTACTGGCATGTCCGTCCCGGCCCAACTTGGGGCACCATCCATCCGTTGGCATTATACCCCGATTCAGCCCGGCTTTGCTAAGGCTAGCAGGGAATTCAATTACCGCAGCTCCAGTTCCTGATAGATTCGGATGCCGAACAAGGTTTGATAAACGCTCCTTTTGGATGATCTCAATCTTTTGGCCTGTGGTGATATTAGGCCTAATAGTTCCACCGCTCTACAGCCCCAATTGATTATAATCCCTGTAGTGAAGCAGCATGGAGATTGACTGGTCAACATTAAGAGCTATCAAGGGTAACCAACCCGCTTAAACAGGGTTTCCAGAAGAACTTGATCCTGTCTATTAAATTTAGGATTTATCATTTACAGTCATGTCGAGTTCACACTTCTTAGAAATATATATAAATAAGAAGAGTATGATCCTCTATTTGATATGAAAGAAGGATGTTATATAGTATCCATGTATGTCATGGGGACACTCTTTAAGAGCTCTGATAAAGTTCTATTTAAAAAATGTATGTCATGGGGCTTGTCCAAGTGTTGCAACATCTTCGATTACTCCCTCTTGGAGAATTAACACCCCAGGTAGTTCATCAAATGAGTCACCGAACGACTCACTGACCAACCAATAAGTCAGTGGCACTCCTATCATTTGACCATCTATTACGGGGATCACACAATCCAGATCCTAGGTGGAACACAACTTTAATAAGCCTCGTGACTTAAGAGGAACATTACTCAGATAAGCCCCATGACCTCCATGACGTACATGGACAGTATGTGGCTTTCTATGATACTATATATTACCCTATATTCATACCCAATAAAGTATCATTCTTCTCTTAATTTTCCCCTTTATCTCGTTTATTATACTTCCCAGAAGTATAATCTTGACAGTGGTAGCACAGGTAGGTTATCCATACCTACTCAACTTAAAGGAAAAATTCCTCCTAAGAAAAAGACTCAAACAATGGTACTCCCTAACGGCTGGAGAAACTACGAAGAGGGACAAGATGTTCCTGCAGGCCTTGTCATCTACGACAATGTACTTTTATCCATTGAACAATGCAACTCTCTCAAAGCCCACAGATTGTTATCTCAAATCACAACAGTAACTCAACAACCCAGGATCCCCAACATCGTCTTTCAGCGCCTACGCACAGCTGAAATTGGAACCTTTGCAGGGTTACGTTGGGAAAACACCAACCTCTGGATTAACAGCACACAAAGCAAGTTTACCCAAGCAGTCTACCCCCACAGACTCTGGGCCAGCAAAGTCTCCCTTTGCGTCACAGGAGCTGCCTCTCGTTTTGTAAGTTAATTGCTTAAACAACACCCCAATCAAAACAAAAACTGGGACATGTTTAAAGCCGCCTTCCTCAAAAAATTTTGCCATGAAGGATTCTGATGTGGTTATCATGACTGAACTCCAAACCTTCAAAATGATGGGAACAATTGAGGACTATATCATAGTATACAAAGGCTTACATGACTGAGCCCCCAGCACCATCAACTTTGACAAGCCAGGGCCTTGATTGGACTTCTACAACGACCTCCCCACACATATCAGGCGCCAGTTTGACATGACTTGCTGCAAGAACCTTGAAGATTTATTCTTGGAAGGAAAGCACACAGCTCAGAAATCTGACAACCTACACACAACAAACAAACACAAGGAGAGCCCCACCGCCAAGAAGGACCCTCAACCAAACAAACAAAACAACCGAGCCAACCATACCCAACCTCAGAATGGGAATTGTACTGCCCAAGCCAACCAGGCAAGCACTTGTCGTAACTGTGCTGTTTTAGCAGAGTTACACTGGGAAAAATATTTAGAAGATGGATGATAATCTTTATTGAGAGATAGCAATTATATAGTTATTGTGAGTCAATGAATAGTAGGAATATGATTGGCAATCACATAGCTGGATGGCAGAAGGGGGTGGCTTGATCCTGGTAATGAGTCAAGCGCCAAAACAAGGTATCCACCATAAAGGATCATCATCTGTTAATGTTGTTGGATTTGGTAATTTGAGTTGACTTCCTAGTCTGGCTTCAGGTGACTGGATAATTGGATTGCAGGTCACAAACCTGCTTGGTTGGAACCTTGCTAGTGGGTTGAGCCTGAGATTTCAACACACTCAAGATACCAATGAAGAGGGAAAAGCTCAGGGGAGTACTTAGGAAAGCCATCCTCCTCCAACTCACAAGACTCGTACAAGGACCAGGACGTGGACTCAATTACCATGATCCAAGTACCCTCCAGTTATCCTCTACTGTTTGCCGTCCAAACTGAAAATAAACTCCTTACTTATTCTTTCTGCTTTTTCAGATACCAGGGCACAGCACTATTCAACACTGGAGCAGATCAATCCCTTGTTAGCAAAAAATTTGCCAACCTTATGAAATTACCAACAGTTTGAAGCAGTGTCAGGAGAGTCATCATGGCAGACAAGAGAAGTACGCCAGTCAACAAAGAAGCAAACCTTTCCGCACTCATATTGGAGACGTTCAAACCACACTTAGTGGCCCCATCATACCAATCCCCAAATACAATGTAATAATAGGTCTAGATTGGATGCAGAAAACTAAACCCTGCATTGATTGGGACAGTGCCACTCTCACTATCTAGCGCGGCAAAGTACATCATCACATCTACACAATTCACCTTAACACTCATGCAAGATCATGTATTCATAAAAATCATGGAAACAGAAGAGGAGATAGACCCCAGAAAGATCAATTGGAATACCTGTAGATATGAAATCATTTTCTTTAAGAATATGGAATCTAGACTGAACAGGGCTATATTTGTGATCAGCTTGTCAAGGAATTCCCTTCTGTTTTCCAGGAAACACTACCAGGGTTATCACCCAACTGTAGCATACAACATGAGATTGACCTTAAAGGAAGTGTGCCCAAGGCACGCCCTATCTATTTCCTAACACCCCAAAAAGATGACGCTCTAAAGACCTATCTTGACAAAGCCCTCAACAAAGGCCTCATTAGACCCTCAAAGTCACCCTTTGGTGCCGCTGTCTTCTTTGTGGCAAAGAAAGACAGAGGACTCCACCTGGTCACAGACTACAGGGCACTCAACGAGGTCACAATTAAGAACAGGTATCTACTGCCCCTGATTGACAACCTTTTTGACGCCCTGGGGGGTTCAAAATCTTCACAAAAATTGAGCTGACAGCAGGTTACCACCAAATTTGTGTGAAACCTGAAGACATCCCAAAGACTGCATTCAGAACCAAATACGGATCCTTTGAATGTGTTGTCCTTAACTTTGGCATGACAAATGTCTCTAGTACCTTTGTGACCTTCATGAACAAGGTTTTCAAAGAACACATTGGGTTTGTGAGCAATCATCTACCTGGACGACAAAATCATTTACAGTCCAAACTTAAAACAACACTGGGAAGATTCTTGCCTGGTTCTCTGCACCCTTAAAGAAAACCAACTCATTGCCAAACCATCAAAGTGTGACTTATTTTTTCTGAAATCCCCTTCCTTGGCCACATTATCGGCAAGGACAGAATAAAATCAGACCCAGAGAAAATATAAGCCATAACCAAAATGCCAGCCCCCAGAAACAAGAGCAAACTCTGCACCTTCCTAGGCATGGTAGTCTATGTTAGAAGATTCATCCCTGACTGGGGCACCCTAACAGCTACTTTGTCAGCCATTAAGGGCAAAACAACTAAGTTTGTGTGGACTCTGCTACAAGATCAGCATTTCCTCCAGCTGAAAGAACAAATGGTTACCACCCCTATCCTCCAATCCTCAAATCATGAAGGGATATACAAGTTGGAAACCAATGCCTCTGACTGCGCCATAGGAGGAGTACTCCTCATCCAAACAGCAGAGAACAACTTCCTCCATGTAGCGTAAGAATCAAGAAAGCTATCTGATGGTGAACAAAGGTTTCCCATTCACAACAAAGAATAGGTGGCTTTTGTACACTGCCTTCTAAAGTGGCAATGCTATCTGGAAGGGGCTCAGACATTCAAGGTGCTCACCGACCACAAGTCCCTAGTGTTCTTCAAGACGCAGCAATATCTATCAAGGAGATAAGCCAAGTGGATGAGCCTCATACAGAGATATCCCATGAAAATCAAATACAAACCAGGAAAAGAAATGCTTACCGCTGACACACTTTCAAGGCTATACAGTAAATATGTTCTATGAACTGATGAGGACCCTGAATGGCCAATGCTCATCATGGGGAATCTCCAGTAAAGCTTCCCACCAGGAACACCTATGGATGTACAAGAAAAGTTCCTTAAGAAAAACACCTGTTCAAAAACGTATATGGTACCCTACACCAAATAATTCCAAGTGGTGACACTGTACCCTACTTTCTGTCAACTCAAAAGATTGACACCATCCTCATATATCACATAGACCTGGGACACATCAGTAGCAGGAACTTACACAAGTACCTTAAAAAACACTACTGGTAGCCCAATATGCTGGATGACATCAAGGAGGTACTGAAAAAATGCAAATTCTGTGAGAAGTACGCCCAAACCAAAGCACTGCCTAAGTCAGTAGTACCCATATCCATCACACAACCCTTCAAGGTATGGTCTTTGGATATTTTGGGACCAATGCCTGATGAAAACAAGAGCAAAAATTACATTATAACAGCTATCAACTATGCAACCAGATGGCCTGTGGCACAAGCCACAAAAGAACACAAAGGCAATAATGTGAGACAATTTATTGGAAAAGAAATCATAGGGGAATTTGAAAAACCTGATCTCCTGATCACAGATGGAGGCTACAAACTCAAAGCCATCAACACCAATATCTACCTTGCCAAAAATGGAATAAGACACATCACAACCAGCCTGTACCACCTGCAAGCAAATGGAAAAATAGAAAAACTAAACAGCTCATTAGTGGAAGCCCTCAGTAAGTTATCTGCTAACAATCCAAAGGCCTGGGTCAACATGCTCCCAACAGCACCCATAATTTGTAGAACACAGGTCAACCGTAACACGGGCAAAAGCCCATATGAACTTGTCTATTGGCCAAAGCCCGCTCTTTTTAATACAACTGCTGGACCACAATTACCTCTGCCCAAAAAGGTGCCAGACAACAGTGACCCCAACGTACAATGCGCTAGACAAGACCAAGAAGACATGTGATGCAAAAGAGCCAAGAGAGAAGCAATCCCACTACAGCAGGAAAGATCCCAAGTTAGGGACAAAATCTGGGTTGTCAACCACGACCAGCATAAGTTGGATCCAGGGTTACGTGGACCAGGCATTTTCATATAAGTCAAGCCCAACAATACCTACATCATCAAGAAAATTGGAGCCCAAATATACTAAAACACATGCATCACAGCTGACTCCGCCTGCGTAAAGCAAGAACAGCCCAAAAAATTCCAGACTCCCTGTTCCCAACGCCAAGCTGGATCAATAACAAGCTTTTATCCCTGACACTATTAAGAAAATTCCCAAGGCTCCGCCTTCCAGCACCTCAGGGGGAGATGTTGCAACATCTTTGATTACTCCCTCTTGGGGAATTAACGCCCCAAGTAGTTCACCAAATGAGTCACAGAATGGCACACCAACTAACCAATAAGTTGGTGGCACTCCTATCATTTGACCATATATTACAGGAATCACACAATCCAGATCCTAAGAGGAACACAGTTTGAATAAGCCTTGTGACTTAAGAGGAACATTACTCAGATAAGCCCCATAGCCTCTGATAAGGAGCGCCTTTTGGGGAAGCTTCAAATATAAAAGTAGGAAGAGAAGAAGTATATTTTATTGGATGATACTTTAGACTTATATAGATTTAGCTGTGGTGGGGATATTAGTTAGACCAAACCCAGGGGATGGTCATGTGCTGGATGGGTTCAAGTCGTTGGATACCTGGACAGTCATGTGATATTGGTTTGTTGCAATTTCTGGTATGTTGAATGATATATTGGAAAGGCACCAAATTGGGCTATGACTGGATGTTAGGTGTGATGGCAATAGACGGAATACTTGTACATCCAGACCCTTGACACCTCCATGATGTACATGGACAGTATGTGGCTTTACATGATACTATATAATATTCTATATTCATATCAAATAAAGATCATTCTTCTCTTAATTTCCCCTTTATCTCATTCATTATACTTCCCAGAAGTATAATCTTGACACCTTAGAATGTTTGAAATCTTCTGGGTCAAGATCAAACTTGAGAGCTTCCTCTTCTTGTTTTTTTGGTCCTAGATCAAGCTAAAAAAGGGTATAAATGGCCTGTTTTTGTTTATATTTTTGCTTCTCTCACTTTGGATATCATTTTCCTTTAATTTCAAGGCTTCAGAATTGATTCTTTGATCTTCTGCTTCCACCTTAAACTTGTTTTTGTTTGCTCTTTCTTGTAAAGATATCCTTGTTATTTAAGATATTTGTTTTTATATAGCTCTTACTTTTAAAAATAAAGGAACACATATCATTTTTTATATTACTTCATCCTTGAATCTGCACCTCAATGATATTATCACAATTGGTCCCTGTTTTACCCTAGTCCTCAGACTGCCACTATTTTTATTAAGTGGTTAAATCACCTCCCTCTTTCCTAAACATCATTTTTAGGGAAACAATAAATTCTTGGACCTATCATTCTCAACATCAAGTTGAGATTGTTTGGCTTGCACCTGGAAAGGATAATTTTTGGGTTTTGCTGCCTGGTTTTTCTCTTCCAGTTTGCCCATCCTTCATTCTCAATTGGAAGCCAGTACATTTTATTTATGACCCCTTTTGGCTTTTTAAGGCATCATATTTAACTTTTTCACCAGTACTTGATATTTGATTCAAAGATCTTCAATCCTGTTGTCAGCTCTGAACAACACCCCAACCTTGGAATCAGGATCATAAATCTGTCCCCAATAGTTAAAAGTGGTCTTTACTTCATCTCCTTTAGTTTAATTGACTGTCCAAGTCCACACTTTTGTTGTGTGTTCATAGTGTTGGAGTATACTGGATAAGAGCTAGACCTTGTGATTGTTCAATTACTATACCTGATAGCAGGGTATTAAATCCAAATTGGAGTGAACAATAGATTGGGGGTAAAACATGTCTTTTTTAATATATTACCAAGTATATATAATAGGGTGGTGAATTGGGAACAGGGAAATTGGGGCATGGAGAAATAGAGCCAGGTTTGGTGTCAATACCAATATTAGCATCAGGGTCATTATTAGCTATTGATTTTTGTCCATAAGTAAGGATAGATCAGGCAATCAGATTGTTGATGCCACCTCCATTTAGTCTTCCAGACTTAAACCCAAGTGTGTGTTCCAATTCTGGAATCAGATGCTTTGTTGATTACACCTAAGTAGAACCTTTGTGCACCTAATTCCTGAGGAGATTTGAGAAGAATCCAGAATGCTCTGGTGTCCACAAGCTCTTGCTTGATTAATTGTGTGATTGCCTAATGTGTAATTGATTCCAGATCTGACTTTGAAATCAATGTCCATTAAATCCATCATTGATTATAATATTTGTGACAACTTTACCTCATAAAAACTATTAAAAGCTTTAATTTTACTACTTGTGCAACCTTGCACACATTTTTTATTTGATTGACATTAATGTATCAGGACTAAGGGCATTAGCTGTATGTTATCTTCTAAAAGGCTTTAGACCTTACTGGTCTTTGGTGGCTTGACCAACTTGCCACCTGTTTGTCACAGACATATTTTTTGAATCTGGCTAGGTCAAAGCCCCACCACCAAAAAAATAGCTCAGAAGCCCCAGCTGCTTGCGGCAATCATGGATTTAAACCTGATGATGGATTAAAAACAGGTGATGGCAAGAAAAATTGGGTCCAAGAGGGGCACAGATACCCTACACTCAATTTTCCTGCTGGCAATTGCTTTGTGTGTTGAACCCTGACCTCTTAGAAAGTTGGTTAACAGCTTACAGAACCATCATTGGTGGTTTCTGTAAGCTGACCAAGTGCCAAACACAAGGAGACCACCTTGTTGAGATGCACCCAAGGGCTTTAATTAACAAAAGATTCTGATAAACTAACTTACTAATTTGATCTTTTCAATCCAATAAAATATCTCTCTCATGGTTTGTTTATTCCAATTCCTTCCCATAAGATTTTTAATAGCAAGGCTGTTAGACTCTGCATCTTTGCCACTAAGAAATTCAGGAGATCACCCTTCCCCTGCTGGAATGATCCCTTAAAATCACAAAGTTAGGTATGGACCTTTCTATGCCAATGACTCCTTGACTGTGAGCCAAAGAAAAATCTTTTTTCTACCTCTTCATTTTGCTATGTTGCACTTTGCCATATTCTCTCTTTAAGGGTTATCATCTCTGAGTAAATCAACACCTTCTCCTCCTTTTTATAAATGACATATGTGAGATTAGGCTGATTGACCACAAATTATCAGGCTAATCATTACACGCAGATCTTTATCATTTACATGCTGTATCATCATTATGTCAATATTTTTTTAAGTGTAGTGCTTATACGCCGTGTAATCACCAATATATTATAGTGGTTATAGAAGTTATACGCCGTGTAATTGTTAGTTTATTATAATAGATGTAACAATTATACACTGTATTATCACTGATAATCCCAATGTGATGTGATTATGCGCTGTATATTTCTTGCTTTATTATAATTGATGTAACTATTATACGCCGTATAAATGTTAGCCAATATAGTGAATACCACTGATTACACAGTGTGTAATCACTAAATCATCAATTGTATATCACCTATTCTACCCTACTGGATGTTGTATCAACTCAGCCCCACACAGCCTAATGGACGTATATGTTCATATCAAACAAGTGATGTACAAATGGCTAAGAAATACCGAGTTTGGATCAGTATTACACGGCGTATAATTGGGCTCCTTATTGGTTTGGTTCAGCATTACATGGCAGATAATCTATGAGTCACTAATGGATTGAGTCTGCTATTATACGGTGTATAATCCCTAATTTGACTTGTTGCATTAATAAGCAGAAGGTTTGCCAACCAGAAAAGGATCACTGATTATGCCCTGCAAATAAAATACCGGAATTCTACCTTCCAATGTAGGAGGGCTGAACAGGGAAAATTTCTAAGCATCAACTAAATACGGTGTAGTTTTCCAGCGCAATAATAGGCGTGTAAGATACAGCCAATCAATAAATGACAGTAGGCTAGCTCAAGAAGAGTGTAGGCTGCAGCTGAAGTGCCAAGGATGCCTACTAAGGCCAGTAGCATATCACGTGCCAAGGACAGCCAATCAGGATGGGCATAGCCAGCAAAGATAGACCTATTGTAAAGGTAGCCACTAAAAACTGTCTGAAAGGACAAGAACAAGGGTTGTTGCAGTATATATTGATACAGACGCCTGAAAGGAGAGAAGGAAGTTCGTAGTTACACCTGGATAGATTGCAGCTGCTGGCTAGATTGTACTCCAGTATCATTAAACATGATTATATTCAAAGTTATATTCTATTGTAGTCTGTAGTGCTCTTGCATAGGATTAGGTAGAGTACATTGGCAAGGCTAACATCTATCTGCAGCTTTGAGCATAAGAGCAATAACACAAGTCGCTCAACAGCATCCATTATTTGAGAGTATATTATCAATTTGATCAATTATATAAAGCTCTCACTCTACTTCATCATGACACTGTTAGCATAATCAATGGATATGATTACATAAGCATTTCCTTTTTTTGAAAAGCATTGTGACCGTACTACAGTCACATTGGGCTGTGGTTTCACCAAGAGGTTGAATTGTGATGAATTTCATAGGTTGAAATTCAAAACAATAGGATTGGCCTTGGAGAGACTTTCCAGCATAGTAATGATACCCAGGAATCAATTAGGCTGTACTAATTGAGGGCCGTAATGAATAATCTGAATGATTCAGATTATGAGGCTAGGTGTCTCAAACGTGATTGATTAACTGGGAAGGTTAATTAATTGATACCCTGGAATATGATTGATGAGGATTTAATCATAGGGCTGAAATGGACTTGACTGTGTCAAGTAAAGACTAGGTGTCTTAAACTGATTGATTAACTGGGAAGATTAATTAATATATATACCCTGGAATATGATTAATGGGGATTTAATCATAGGGTCAAAATGGACTTGACTGTGTCAAGTAAAGACTTGTTGTCTTCAAACAGATTAATTACTGGGAAGGTTAATTAATATATGCTTGGAATATAATTAATGAGGATTTAATTATATTGTTTAACTGCCTTGACTGTGTCAAGAAGTTTGGTTAAGGTTAGCCAAAAGTAAACCCCTGAATAGTGGTTTAAAAGCGCTGTGTTGGCAAATTCATTGGGTTAAAAGCGCCACCACGCCACCTAATGGATTTGCAAAGCGCTGAGGCGCCGCTATCAAAATTTTTCAGGCGCTGAGGCGCTGGGGCGCCGCCTGGGAAAGTTCCTGGGCGCTGCAGTGGCGCCTGGATCAAGTTTTGAAGTGTTTTAATGGGTTTTTGCCTTAAAAACCCATTAAATGCAAAAATAACTAAATGTAGACAATGATGTCTATACATTAAGGATTAATCATCTGGTTCCAGTTGGAACAAGGATAGCTTGGATCAGGGATATGTATATTCCTCAGGGTTTTGGCGCCAGAAGTCTGGAATGCTTCAAGCCAAAGTGATACATTTCCACAGAAAGAATCAGGTGATTCTGGAATGTATTATGGCACATTTTTATAGGTTAAGAGTGTGAAGATCTTTTTGGTAAAGATCTGGATTGGATGACAATTTTATGTCATAAACCATGTGATAGAAATCCAGGTGTGATTCCAGAACCGTAGGGGTTTTCAGCCAAATGTACCCTGATTGGTATATAACGGAAACATGATAATAATTAATGAAAAATGATGCTTATTGTGACAATGGTTGCTTTCCCCTCAATATTTTTATGTTTTATGTTTTTGGCTTTTGGTTGAAATAAGACTACCATAGAATGAAATAGATGGTCTGCAGCTAATACTATGGGAAGCAAAAAATGTGGAAGTGATCACCAGATGGTGACAAGTTTAACGCCAAGATTGCTTGCCTGGAATCCAAGCATATTGAAGCTTACATAAAAGATTCCCTGTCAAACCGTAAAAGAGTCAGACCAGGATAAAAAAGAAGCAAGCATTAATTTCCTGGATCAGTCACAAGCATGGGTCTCATAATCTTCATTGCTCACACCTTGAATGGTTGGTTTATAGAAACTGGGATTACAGACTTGGGAGGTGCCTTAGAGCAGGCATATTTCTCAAAAATAGACCTGGATTGAGGACCCATTTGTTGCTATCCAGCATATTTGTCCACCAGTAGCAGTCTTGAGGTGATGATATAGGTTTCTGCTACAGGTGAGTCCTAGTTCTCTATGACAACAAAGCATAGCAGCAATATTTGTGCTGGTGGGACGCAAGGTCCCGCGTTGCCAACTGGTGGTATGGGGTGAAGAGCATCATAGACATTTTCAAAAGGGTTTTGCTCCTGGGGAACTTTTTTTTGGATAAAAATTGGGTTAACCGGTGGAAAGTCTTCTTGGAGATTTCCCATGATTAATATGGCCCAATTTAGATCTTCACTGTTGATGCAGAGCTGATTTTTATGGTACAGCCTTAAAATGGCATCTGCTGAAGTAATTCTTTGCCCAGCTTATACTTGATAATAATGGGGTGCTTTTGGATAAGGCTAACAAATTATTATCCTGTCTTCTTGAGAGATGTTATTGTGTTTTTAAGGATACTAGGGACTTATGGTAGGTTAACACTTTGAATATTAGTGCTCCTTTCAGATAGTAGCTTGTGGCACTCCTGCTCTGGGAAGGTCACCAAAGTGTGTCCTGGGTCAAAGCCAGGGTTCAGCTGGGTTGGGGTTGTCATCCTCAGGGATACTTGTTCTATGGAAAGGATAAAAGTGTATTATCTAAAAACTCTGAAAGGAAATCACCATGCTTCATAATCCTCATTTGCAATTGATAACTAGGGGAAGTGTATTTAACAGCAATGTATGGTCTATCAAAGCACTCCCATTATCTAGGGAGCCATTTTCATGATAATCTTCTGTACAATAATATCACAGATCTCAAGGTATTTGCACCACTTTACTCATTCCTCAAACAAGAGTTTTTTATTAGTAAACAAACTAAAGTTCTTTCTATTCTGATCTTCTTAATCAGCTCCAAAATCATTATCACTAGGGAAGTTCTCTGTCAAAAAAAGAGATAATAGGGTTCAAGATAGTCTTTATTAACAGAAGGAAGATACCATTAGAAACTTCTTATATGCCACCGGTTTGGAGTTTTTTTGATCAGCTACTCCTTCAAGAAGTACTTCTTTCTGTTTTAGAAGACCCCTGGTTACTCTAAACTAACCAGATGTGTAATTATCAAGATACAGATAAAGCACTCAACAATAATCCCACTCACAACCAAAATATTTCCCAAAGACCCTGTCAACTTTCCAAACAACCTCCTACTTATAGTGCATTGCTCCCAACACTTGCGCCTTCATAATAGCTTCCTTAAAAAGCTTAAACTATTGGCTCTCACTTTTTTCTATAATTAAATAAGCTTACAACCTTACTTTCTCAAAAGCCTAAAGTATTAATTCACTGGTTTCTTGATTATAGTTTAATTTTTTGGCTTCCAACCAATTATATTCATCTGGAAACATGCTCTCAAACCAAAAAATGATTTGAGTGTTGAAAACTACACCCTTTCTGAATATTCACTGTGATTCAACTAGGAAACCAATTTAAAGCGCCCAAGCCGCTCAAAACGTTACCACTTTGCGCGCCAAAGAGTTAACTGGTCCCCTGTTCCAGCACCAATCTCCTCTATCTTCTGGTCTATAATTTAAAAATAAATATTTTTTATTATAATCTTCCTTCATTATTTATTTGATTTCTTTTTATCTTTCTCTTTATTTCATTTATCTCTTTTAATCTTTTTCCTGGGATCTTAGTGTCATAACTGTGCTGTTTTAGTAGAGTTACAAGGGGGAAATAATTAGAAGCTAGATAGATATATTTATTGGGAGATAGTCTTATATAGCCCAAATAGATCATGAATATCAGGAACATGATTATGGTGATCACTTGGTTGGATGGTTAGGGGGTGGCTTGATCCTGATAATGAGTCAAGTGCTAAATTGAGACATCCACCATATGAGATTTCCATCTGCTCATGTTACTGTTTCTGAAAATTTGAGTTAACTTCTGTATTTGGCTACAGGTCACTGGGAAGTCAGATTGCAGGTATCAAGGAGCTGGATGTACGGGTATTCTGGTCACTGCCAACACACTTAACATCCAGTCATTGCCTGGTTTGGTGCAAATTCAATGCACCGTTATACATACTGAGAAAGGCAATAAACCAATATTGCATGACTTTTCCAAGTATCCAGTGACTTAAAATTATCCTGCACATGACCTTCCCTATCTTTGATCCAACTATATACCGCCAAAGCACAAGCTATATAAGTCTAAAGTATTATCCAATAAAACATACTTCTCTTCTTCTTAATTCCATATTAGAAGCTTTCCCTAAAAGTTGCTTCTCATCACTGGTAGCAGCTACTTTCAGGGAACCAACCCTGATCTGCCGGCTTGCTAGCGTCTGGAAACTGGCGGGTTGCAGACTAGTGGGCAGGGCCCACCAAAGAATTGGTGTTAACTTAATGAGGTGGGGCATTGACTTGCCTACCCACGGCCACGGACTTGCAGCGGGACTATAGTATCTATTACTCCCATTAAATAATATATACAATTCCAAAAAGCTTGTTGGTATGGTCCAGTAGGAGCTCAGTGGCGGCGGCAGGCAAGGGTTTGGGGGTGACAGGTGGTTCCATGTCCATTTGGTAGGCAAGGAGGAAGTTGTATTTATCTCTGAACAGGTGGGGTTGGTAATGTACCAAGGGCCTTCTTGGTTGTATCTGGTTAACTCTGTAGTTCTGGCCAAGGGATTCCGGGCTAGTATGTTGTCAGTGGTGTAGTCCTTGTACTCTGGCTTTAAGGGGTACTCTGTAAAATGAACAGGACCAAAGGGAGCACCTGGCGGGCGGTACATAGCAGGTGGGCTGGCAGGAGGGTCAGATGATCTTTGAGTTAGCTGCAGATGACAAGAATAAAATATGGCAATAATTGGGGAAACCAATATCTCATAACCTTTATTTAAAAATGACAATGTGGGTTGCTCTTGGCCTGGAAGGTATTTATACCACACTGCCAGGCTTCACTACCTGGTTGGGTTTTCTGGGCTTGGGCGGGTTGACATCAGGGGTCTCAGATGGCAGTGTGGCGCTTGGCACTGGCGGTTTGCCACTGGCCGCTTTGGGATGAGAAGACTTCAAATCCTTCTGTTTGTTTATTTGGGTATTGGGTGCCTCTTCAGGTTCAGTGCCTCCCCTGGGACTTTGGGGGAGTTTGGAATAACTCTCATGGAGAAACTTGCGCATTTCACCGAGCAAACCGCCGGTGTCAGGCGTTGGCACCTTGGGGAAATTCCTGGTGTCTTGTACTGGCAGTTCACTTGCGGAATCCTGCGGACAGCTAAGGGTTTGGGTCCTGGCGGGCTGGAAACAACTTTATCCATCAGTAGTGAGTTATTGGGTTCCCAACCTATGGGTCTGGCAGTCCAAAAAGGGTTTTTTCCAGGGTTTGACTCTCATTTTGCATTTTGAGATTTAGGAGCATCCACATTTTCATTCCTGAGAGCTACGGTTTTTGACCACACCCATGAAAGAAAGAGTGACTAAACAGAACTTATCCATCTTTGCTCACATAATCAACCAGGCCACATCCCAGGATAACTGGAAGACATAATTCTGCGCCCACAATATTGACAAAGATATACTTAGTGGATGCACTGTATTTGAAGGACTGGTCATGCCCAAAGCATGCGCCAAAATAATTTGATAAAGTTGCTTTCTCCAACCACAAACAAACACACAGCTGCTTATCACAGGCAAATTTACCAACACCAAGTACAATGGTATTGACAATTTCTTTGGTAAGAACAAATAAAACGTCATCAAATGGCTAGATACTCAACTGCTAAACTCTGCGCCAGCCGCATCCCCTACAAAAAATGGGTCCAGGAAGCCAGCAAGCGCCTGTATGAGACCACAGCTAACTGGTTTGCCACTTGAGTTGGCTCAAAAACTGACAACCAGCTTGATAACTGGATAAATGTTCAAAGCAGACATCACCCACAATTTCTGTGTCACCAAATGCCTTCAAGACATTGCAATACAGCTCAGCAATCTTCCTCAGAAGACCACTATCACAGCTTACGCCAATATATTTGAAAGACACACCGCAATATCCAAAATCCAGCACAAGCTGACAACATGCATACTAGAGAATTATTCATAAAAAGAATGAAACCCTCAGTTGCTGCCTTCATCTGTCCAGAGGCCAACACCTCCATGCCCTTGTTTATTTCAGAAGTCAAGTGCACAGAAAAACACACAAACATGGAATATGCTGCACACAACAACAACTTCTTCTCAAACATCAATGACAGAGACAAATCTAATATCAAAAAGCGCCAAAACACCAATCATAGCAACGGCAACTCTGATTGTAACAATGGCAATTGCAGCCAGAGAGTCAAACCGCTCCTGTCCCAAGAAATAAGACACTGCCAAAGTGAACAATGCTGAACCAGCAACCCACTATGAATCTGACCCCACATTCTCTGCCTTCAAAGGTTTCAAAACAGAGGAACAGGGAAAAGAAGGGGGAACAGGCTTAAGGGCCCCTGTATCCTCCCAAAACAACAATAAATTGTACCAAGGCACAAAATTTGCTGCTCACATCCCATGTGTCCCACAATTCTATATTTTATGAACATAAAAATTAAAGATTGCTCACAACTTCTTGTCTATCCATGCACTTACAAATCACATACACATAAAATTTTATTTGACTCTGGTGCACAACACACTATGGTTAGCAAACCCTTTGTAACCAAATACAATGTACCAGTTGTCAAATCCAACTTCAAATATGCCAAAATGGCAGAAAAATCAAAGTTTCTACTTGAAGGCAAAGCAAATCCCTTAAGAATTGACCTGCAAGGCATTCAAACGTCCATAAAAGAACTTGTCATGAACAACATAAACTATGACATTGTAGCAGGCATGGACTAGTTCACCCAAGTAAACCCCATTGTATGTTGGAAAACAAAGACCATGACCATCAAATGCAATGAAGTCAATTTCAACATCCTCAAAGAAGCTAACAAGCTCATCTTAAGAGTCACTTTATTTGTCAAGTCATAAATCAGGACAACTTGGAACGTCTAACCAAAAACAGTACCCTCTACATAATGAGGTACATCAAATTCAATAACATACAAACAACAAAAATCCAATGCCCAGAACTTGCAGCACTCCTAAATGAATACACTCATGTATTTAAGGAAGAGCTTACAGAGATACCCCTTAATGGGAGGTCCAACATGGCATTGACTTATGCAAGACCATGCCTAAACCTGTACCCCTCTACAGACTTTCCCTCATAGAGACACAAACCCTCAAAACCCATATTAAGGATAACCTAGCTAAAGGATTCATTTTCCCGTCTGAATCCCCATGGGGGCAGCAGTGTTTTTTAAAGAAAAAAGAAGGCTCACTCTGTCTAGTAACTGACTACAGAGCTCTAAATGGAAGCATAGCAAAGAATAAATATCCCCTCCCACTTATAGAGGATCTGTTTGCAAGGATCTCTGGAGCAAAAATTTTCTTGAAAATTGACCTCACATCTGGTTATAACCAAGTTGAATTCAAAGAGAAAGACATGTCAAAAACTGTGTTCCATACACAATTTGGATCTTTTGAATGTAGGGTAACAAACTTTGGGATGACCAACGCTCCCGTAAAGTTTGTCACTATGATGAACCAAGCACTAAATGGTCTCTCAAACACATTATGCTACCTTTGAGATATCATCATATTCTCAAAAACCAAATAGGAACACCTCACGCATTTCTGCAAGACACTCAATCTTTGCAAAGCACAAACTCTATGCAAAGCCTAGTGTTGCAATCGAACCAATGAGAGTTCAGTACTTGGAATTGGGGAAGACAACAGTCCAATAGGAAAGGACAGAATAATAAGAATAAGGTGTTGTTTATTGTAGAATATTGTGGTTAATATACCATATGGGGAAAGCCACAAGGCCACAAAGGGGTGGCATAGTGGGAAGTTCCATGTAAGGTTCAGAGCCAAGGAATAACTTGTGCGGGGATCAACAGGTCAAATTGGCAACACCCCTAATTAGGATAAAGTACCTGCCATTTGACATTGCCATCAGATTAATCCATAACGTTAGATACGTCAAGGGGCAACTCATTGAGCGCCCCCTGTGTATTGTAAGATACGTTAGCAGGTGAGCCTATAAACTCGGTTGCAACACTAGCAAGTTCCAATTTATGGAAAAGGAACTCTTGTTCTTGGGCCACATTGTCTCTGGCGGTGGCATAAAAGCAGATCCAGACAAAATAAAAGCCATAAATTTTATGCAACGCCCCCTCTGTTAAACAAGTTAGATGCTTTTTTGGAATGATAGCTTACCTAAGGAAATACATCAAAGTCTTCAGAAAACTAACCGCTCCAATCAATGACCTAATCAAAGGTAATGCCAAAAAGAAATTCATCTGGACACCAGAATGTGCCAAGAATTTACAACTACTTAAACAAGCTCTGATTGAAGCACCAATCTTGCAATACCCTAATAACAACGGGTGCTATGAGCTTGAGTCAGATGCCAGTGACACTGCCATTGGCACAGTCCTATACAACCGCCAGCCAGGGCAGCAAGACTTCCTGCCAGTATGTTACAAAAGTAGAAAAATAACTAGCACTGATCAGAGGTACCCAATAAACAATAAGGAATTGTTTCCAATATATCACACATGCAAGAAATGGAGATGTTATCTAGAAGGACATTTAAACATCTGAGTACTAAATGACCATAAATCCTTAATCTACCTTAAAACTCAGAACGCACTTGCACAGCAACAAGCCAAATGGATGTCCCTGCTAGAGCAGCTTAATTTGGATATCCAATACAAAAAGGGGCAGAGCTGGTCACAGCTGATGCACTCTCTAGGCTATGTCAGCCAAGAGAGCATCATTCTGACCACCTGAACCCTGACTGGCCCAACCTATATAACACTGAGTACAAGACAAAAGGGAAAGATCCCTTCACACATTAACTAACTCCTTAATACATTAGTAAGGAATGGAAAATATTTCCCCATATCAAATGGCACAGTTTACCACATCATCAAGGATAAACACATTCCATACATCCCACTAGCACAAAGAGTCAACACTATACCAAGACATCACCGCTTACTAGGACATACAAAGGCTAACAACCTTTACCACACTATAAAAAAGATGGTATGATGGCTCAATCTTAAACAAGACATAGTTGACTTTTTGAAAGAGTGCACAGTATGTGAGAAATATGCCAGCACTAAGGCTCCATAACCAACAGTTAATCCAGTACCATTGTTGAGAATTTTGACCAAGCAATGATGCCAATTATGACGGAGCTCACATTTTGGGACTGTTACAACCAAATCAATAAATTAGTAGTACAAAATACAATGATACTAATTATGATGGAGCTCGCAGATATGAATTGCAGCTACCAAACTACATAAATTGGTAGTATAAACATTATGGATATTGGATCAGTAGTAGTCTGCTGACCTGAGCCTTAAACTAGCCATTGATAAGTGCCACCACAGCAATTAAATGAGTAATTATTTGCCGCTGCGGCACTTTAAAAATACACAAGCACCGCCTAGCAATTGGATTAGGCGCCAAAGCGCCAAACTACTTTTACGTCAAGTGCCAACTGAAAATTATTGCAAGCGCCGCCTGGCAAATATTGCAGGCGCCAAGGTGCCGCTTTACTTTTACATTGGGTGCTGGGTTCAATTCCCCATAATCTTCAATTCCCCTATTTATCACATTAATAAGTATTAAGCTTACAGTATGCCAGAGAAGTAAGAAGTGATCCTGAAGTACTAAATTATTCCATGCCAGCAAGGATCACCTGTGCTGGGTGAAGATGAAAATATTCTATTGGTTGACGTGCAATAAGCGTCAAACCTAGATTAATAATTACCCAAATTTGGGGCATGTTAGAACGTCCTAGAAGACATTGCTAGCAGCCCAGATGTTGAGCAACTTTTGCTATTGCTGGTATGTTCAAAGCTACAGATAGATGTTATCCTTACCAATGTACTCTACCTAATCCTATGCAAGAGCACTACAGACTACAATAGAATATAACTTTGAATATAATCATGTTTAATGATACTGGAGTACAATCTAGCCAGCAGCTGCAATCTATCCAGGTGTAACTATGAACTTCCTTCTCTCCTTTCAGGCGTCTGTATCAATATATACTGCAACAACCCTTGTTCTTGTCCTTTCAGACAGTTCTTAGTGGTTACCTTTGCAATAGGTCTATCTTTGCTGGCTGCGCCCATCCTGATTGGCTGTCCTTGGCACGTGATATGCTACTGGCCTTAGTAGGCATCCTTGGCACTTCAGCTGCAGCCTACACTCTTCTTGAGCTAGCCTACTGTCATTTATTGATTGGCTGTATCTTACACGCCTATTATTGCGCTGGGGAACTACGCTGTATTTATTTGATGCTTAGAAATTGTCCCTATTCAGCCCTCCTACATTGGAAGGTAGAATTCCGGTATTTTATTTGCAGGGCTTAATCAGTGATCCTTTTCTGGTTGGCAAACCTTCTGCTTATTAATGCAACAAGTCAAATTAGGGATTATACGCCGTATAATAGCAGACTCAATCCATTAGTGACTCATAGATTATCTGCCATGTAATGCTGACCCAAACCAATAAGGAGCCCAATTATATGCCGTGTAATACTGATCCAAACTTGGTATTTTTTAGCCATTTGTATATCATTTTTTTATATGAACATATACGTCCATTAGGCTGTGTGGGGCTGAGTTGATACAACATCCAGTAGGGTAGAATAGGTGATATACAATTGATTATTTAGTGATTACACACTGTGTAATCAGTGGTATTCACTATATTGGCTAACATTTATACGGCATATAATAGTTACATCAATTATAATAAAGCAAGAAATATACAGCGTATAATCACATCACATTGGGATGATCAGTGATAATATGGCGTATAATTGTTACATCTATTATAATAAACTAACAATTACATGGCGTATAACTGCTATAACCACTATAATATATTGGTGATTACACGGCGTATAAGCACTACACTTAAAAAAATATTGACATAAAAATGATACTCGTGTAAATGATAAAGATCTGTGTGCAATGATTAGCCCAATTATTTGTGGTCAATCAGCCTAATCTCATACCAGAGATTACCCTTGCAGAAGGTATAAGAAGAATTAATCATTTACATTAAAATCATCTTTGAAGCATCTTTATTTTATCCTAACTCTGGTTGACCTTTATCCTAATCCTTAAGTGCTTCTGTGAAATAAGAAGCCATTGATGGGCAATAATTTTGGTTCTGTTCAATCCTGGATTTTCTGATACAGTACTACTCATATCCTCACATATTACTTTATTCTGGAAAATGTCCTGTGCCCTATAATCTCAAGTAATTGTGGCGCTGTAATGAAAAAAGTGTTACAAACAGACTGTTGCAACTGAGCCAATTAGAGCTCAGTTTTTGATGTGGGAAGACACCAGTCCAATAGAAAGGACAAGAATGAATAGAATAAGGTGTTGTTTATTGTAGAATATTGTGATTAATATACTATATGAGGAAAGCCACAAGGGGGTGGCATAGTGGAATGTTTCATGTAGGATTTGAAGCCAAGGAATAACTTATGCAGGGATCAGCAGGTCAAATTGGTAGCGCTCCTAATTAGAAGATAGTGCCTGTAATTTGACATTGTCATTATATTGATCCATGTCTTTAGATACGTCATGGGGCAGCTCATTGAGTACCCCCTGTGTATTGTGAGATATGTTAGAAGGTGAGGTGAAAATCTTGGTTGCAACACCCCCCTTTCCCCAGCTTGTTATCAGGCACCAGGATTGAAACCTGTGGAGGGCCTGGGAAGGTCCTAACAAAGAGTCTTTGTGTGGAAATGGCACAGCAGGGGCACAAGCAAGCATGGTGGAGGGTCTCTGCGGGGTTCCTGTCCACCAGTCCCCAAAGTGTGTCCTGGGTCATAGCCAGGGACCAGCTTGAAGGGCTTGTTATTCTCTAGTAAGGGAAAATATATCTCAGAAATATGTATAGGGGTTAAAACGGCTTTTATTCACTCTCAGAAGGAAGATCCCCTTAGAAACCTTCTGGAATATGACCCAGGGGGTCAGGGAAATAATATGGATTTTCTAATACCTGGAGTCCTCCAACAATATCTTGGACTCCTTGTACTTGGTCTCAAACTCCTGCACCTTTTTTTGAGCTCCTGCGCTTTGGTCTTGGGCTTCTGCACCTTAACTTGGACTCCTGCATTGCGCTCAGGGTTCAGCTCCTTATCTCAAGCTCCATCTCCTTAAACTTGGGCTCTTGCTCCTTTAACTTGGACTCCAGCTCCCTTTGTAGTCTCTGTGGCCTTTGTAATCCATCTGATCCAGTCCAACCAAGCTCCTGATGGCAATCAAAAGGCTTCCAAAAAGCTCTCAGCAGAAAATTAATAGACCTGGAAAAGACCCTATAACTTTTCAGCCAGCCTCCTTCTTGTAGTGTCCTTTTTCCAACGGTTCTGTCTTCATAATGGCTTTCTTCAGAAGCTTAAACTATTACTGCTCACTTTTCCCTATGATAACTTAAGCTTTCATACTTACTTTCTCAAAATATTAAAGTATTAATTCACTATTTCCTTGCTTATACTTTAAGCTTTTGGCTTCCAACCAATCATTTTCATCAGGAAACCTTCAAGAACTCAACCAATTAATTCAGAGCGCAAAACTGGACCATTTATGAAGTTCCACCGGTATCCAACTAAGAAAACAATTTCCACAGCTCAAACCACTCAAGTTGACAACTCTTTGTGCACCAAAGTGCTAACTGGTACATTATTCCGGCACCAGTCTTCCCTGCATTCAACCTAAACCAATTTAAATAGTAGAATACTATTTAAATTTTTCTTTTGGACTTCTCAATGTTTCCCCCATATATTTACAAATATGTTAAAATCCAATAAAAACATCCCACCGTAACAACTTTGTACCTAACTCTCATAGCAACATACCTTCATCTATCCTAGGAACTTAACAAATAAATCTCTTACCCACACTTCTATCCAAATTCCTTATTGATTTTACTACTAAACCAAGGCAAAAAATTTCACATTTTCTCACCTTGGCAAATCAATTGGGCAAAATCTTGGCTCATTTCTCCGGACCACCAGTCCTTCACCATCATCTTCTGATCCTTCAGCCAGCTCATTTCAGTCTCCAAGCAGCTTATTCCATCCATCAGCTCTACAGCTACTCCTACATCCTGATCTTTTGGTACTCTGGCTGCTTCTGAATCCTGATCAGCTACTCCTGCATCATGATCTTTCAATCCTTTAGCAACCCTGCATCATTATCAGCTACTTCTGTATCATGATCTTGCAGTCCTTCATCTTATCCTTGCTATGAACCACCTTGGTTCCAACTACACAATTAATCATCTTGGTTCCAAACTTTAACATGAACCAACAGTCCCTCAACTAATCTTCACTGTGATCATAAAGTCCTTCTTACTAGTCTTCTCTGCTGATCTCATACTATGAACTGCCTCAGTTCTTTATCTCAGTACCCTTATCAGAACTTTTAGACCCAGGCATGAGTCTACATTGAACTGGCATTTGACTGGGCCCTCACAAGTGGCAATCCACTCAGGCCATCCAACCATAGATCAATAAAGTCTATGCCATAGTTTTTAGTCACTCAGGTGATTAAGTCTGGGCTTTCAGTTGCAAAGTAATCAGCTTTACTTCCCAGAGGCCTGATCACACTAAGTTCTATAGCTGCTTCCCCAAGAAAACCGCCTTGGTGAAACCTCTGAGCACATCTATGCCCTCCAATGCTCACTTTGGGTTCTCCCCAAAGCTCCAATAGGGGCATAAACAAGGACACCCTACCAGTCTGTTAGGTAGGATGCTTGCTCACAGACCTCCTGTGTCACGGTAAGTTCCATAATGCTGAGTATTGTCTGTCCAAGTAAGAAGGCACAGAAGGCTGGGAAACCTGTATCAAAATTGACCAAGTTAACAGATTTAAACCAAATGATAGATTGAAAATGGGTCACAACTTCTCCAGTATGCAAACCAAAACCAGCTCCCCCTTGTAAACTGATGTTGATAAATCAATGTAATATGAGGATCACCCAATATAAGCTCATTAATCAGCATGGTTGTCAGAAACTGGTCATACAAGGGTTCTTTGCAATCTGGACTAGATACTTACTTGAAGATGCCAAAGGAATATCAGATCAAGACTCAGGTGGTATTGCTTAGTTGATTTTTCTGATATATATTGAAAAATTTTCCCTGTTTCAACTCTAAGAGTTGAGTCCTCCTAAATTTACTCAATAAAAATTAATTATCCCATGTTCTAATTTTAAATTTTAAAATGCATCCTGTGCTCGGGTTGTTGCAGTATATCCCGTACAATCTGATTCTGAACAGAATCATTTCAGGAAGATGGAGCCCAGCATCTGGAACTTTGTTGTTGGCGCTGCAAAATGTTAATTTCATGCCAGCCAATTTTGTAGCTCCTCCCTCCATTCCTAAAGATGAAAATTGGGTCACTCCTCAATGCCCAGAATTCTACGCTGAAGATGCATTGATGCTTTCCCAGGTCATTTGTCTTGGTTTACTCTGGTTAGGATTGATTGTTCTACTTAATCCTGGAGTTACAATTGGAAAATTCACAAAAAAATATCTGAAGCTGCGTTGGTGGTTAATCATCAATTCTATGTGGATTTGGGTGGTAATTCCCCACCATTTAGAAATGACTTCATATTATCCAGTTATTTTTGTCACATTACTCAACTCTTCTACGTCTAAGTTTTTGGAAGCAGTTTGTCATGAATTTGTGTTTCTTTTCCCCTGCTCTTACCAGATTTCTGAGTTTACCATGTTTATTTGTATCAGTTCATTTCTGAGTTTTCAGTTTGGGCTTTTCTTTAATTTTTGGTTTCCATCTCCGGCTGCAGTTGTAGAGACTGGATCCTCTGTTTCCTATTTCTGTTGTGTCATGTCATTTTGGCGTCTGGATTTTTTTCCTGCTCCACCCACTGATGAAATTTTGTGTGAAGTTTTGTCAGCTTTATCATTTTATTCCAGCTCTAACCTTAGTCACAAATCCCAAGTTTACCATGTGATGACAAAGGTTTCCAAAGATGCTCAAGAATGGTTGTTGTCCGCGGTGGAGCACAATCCACGTGTTTTAACTGAGAGTGCATCTCTATACCCTTTGTAAAAAAATTTGTGTATATCTATTGAGGAGCTCAAAGCATATTGTAAGCTGTACGCCTTCCGTCAGGGTACAACTCCGCTTTTGGTACTCCTTCCTCAGTTTCTTACCTACTGCCATACAATTGATGTTCCCGAGGTGAACAAACTCTCAGTGTTGTGGTTAGCAGTTGACCAGACTGCCCAGGATTTGGCAGTTTGGGATTCCCCATTAACCACAACTGAGGCCCTGGTAAGCTAAATTCTTTCTCTGGTCTCAAATCCGTCCACTTCCAAACAAGGTACATTGGTAATTGAGGACAAACCTGCGGCGCGCTCTTGGTTTTCTGGTCCTAGTTTGGTGGCAGCTCCTTCCAGCCAAAGTCAGGATCATTCTTCTCGTAGCTCTTCTCAGCTTCAATTGGCAGTGGTGAACAAACCCGTCTATGTGACTGAAGCCCCTGTGGTGTCCGGTCCTGATAGCTCTTTGGCAATGCTTCAGCACGTCATACCTACCAAGCCTTCCAAGGTTGTGTCTGAAGAGTTGTCTCTCGTACCCATTGATTGTAACTATCCTGTTCTTCCCGCCGCTGTTCAAGAAATGATTGAGCAATACTTCCAGAGCATCCTGCCTCCTTAGCCGCCGTCTGTACTACCAAGGAGAAGCAAACTCCTGCTGAGATTGCAACCTTTGCTGCCAATAAATCTACTTCTGGTTACTTCTTGTTTTATGGTAACATAGATAATGGTCAAACTATCTATTGGCCGGCCATTTTATTGGATACAGGTGCTTCCAAGAACTTCATGAGTGTAGAGACTGCAGACTTGCTACAGCTCAAGTACCACCCTGGAATGCTTGTTAGGGGTGGAAACTGTCAAATATTCCCTCCTCCTTCAAGCTGAAGAAGCCAGTTACTTTTGTAGTTGCAGGCCAGTCCTTTACTGCAAGGTTTTCTGTTTGCTCTACCCTGATGTATCCTATCATTTTGGGAGTGAGTTGGTGGAGAGATCATAATGTATCAACCTTACTGGAGAAAAATGAGCTGCAGGTGGAACGCTCTTTGGAAATAACCATTTGTATTCCACTGTTGGATATCTCTGAATTAGAGCAATCATCATAGACAATACAGTTGGTGCCTATCCCTGTCCCTACAAGTTTGGATTTACCGGCATGCTTGTAACCCTGTTCTGCGACATTTGACGCCACCAGAGGCGAGGTCCTTCCCAAGCACACTCAGTTTGACTTTGACTTTAAGGTTACTGTTGATCTGATTTGCATTGCATCTCCTATTTACCCTTTAACCTTGAAGGAAGATGCATGTTTGGAAGAATGGACTTGCAACATGTTGGCAAAAGGCTACATTTTCAGGAAGGCTTTGTTGATCTGCTCTCCGTTATTGTTTGTTCAGAAGTCTGATGGGTCCCTTTGTCTTTGTGTTGATTACAGAAATTTGAATAACATTACAATTCCGTATCCTTACCCTTTACCTCTTAAAGCACAGATCTCTAGATGTGTGGAGAAAGCCAAGGTATTCTCAAAACTTGATCTGTTGAATTCTTTCAATCAAATCAGGATTTCAGAAGGAATGGAATGGTTAACAGCATTCAGAACCAAGAAGGGTATCTTCCAGTTCTGCGCAATGTCTTTTGGATTGAAGAATGCCCCAGCTTGCTTTCAGCGGTTGATTGATTCAGTCCTGGGAGATCTCCTAGGTGTTTGTGCCATTGCATATATGAATGACATCTTGGTGTGTTCTCCAGATGAGGAGTCCCATAAGGCCCACTTGTTGGCAGTTGTAGAACGCATTCTCCAAGCAAACTTGATTATCAAAAGGAGTAAGTGTGAATTCTTTAAACGCAAGGTTACCTTTCTAGGTAATATTATCTATGAGATGGCCACACCATTGCCCCTGACAAAGAAGCTGTGGTTTGAGAGTATGCTACGCCTGTGAAAGTATCTCAACTTTGTAGTTTTCTGGGTACATGTATGTTCTTGAAGAAATTCTCTCCCCACTTGTCTGAGGTGGCCGCCCCTTTATATTTGGCTAGTGGAAAGACGACTTTAGTCTGGACGCCTGAGTGTGCAAGTGCCTTCTCAGCAGTCAAGGCTCTTTTGTTGTCCTCCCCGGTGTTAAGACATGTGGATCATGAGCTTTCTTTTGTTGTTTTCACCGATGCATCTAAATACGCTGTGGCTGGTGTGCTGTTGTAAATGGCTAGTGACGGGATTGAGAGACCTGTAGGGTATTTCTCCCGGAGGATGGAGGCTTGAGAACGCAACTACATAATTTACAACAAGGATTGTTGGCTGTAGTGGAATTGTTAAAGCATTGGCACCTCCATCTCATGTCAGCACGTCATCCATTTGTAGTAAGGACTGACCACAAAGCTCTTCTATATTATCAACAACCCAGGGTTTTGTCAGGTCGCCAATCCAGATGGCATGGTGATCTGACGAGATACAAGTTCTGCTATGAGTTTATTAAGGGATCTGACAATCACTTAGCCGATGCTCTAAGCAGGAATCCCTCCCATCTCCCAGATGCTAGTATGTACGCCAAGTTTAACACACATACTATGATTCCAGAAATAGCTGTGTTGCCTTTTGTATTACTTCCACTGGCTACGTTGGCCACCATGTCCTTATCTGAGGGCGCAGATCTGGACTTGTATTCCAAGGTTAAGTTTCTACAACCTTTGTCCAAAGGTTATGATAGGCTATTGGAGCTAGCATGTGAAAACCCAGTAGGTTAGCCTCAGGGTTATCATAAGATTGGTCCAGTCCTATATCATCAAGGCCGCTTGTGGGCCCCTGAAGGCACTATTTGGGATGAAATCATGGAGGCTAATCATACCTGTCCAACAGCTGGTCATCCAGGGAAAAACAAAACAGTGGAACTTATCCGCTGCCAGTTTTCCTGGAAAGATTTGACTGTGCAGGTAGCCACTTTTGTTTGAGATTGCCTGAAATGTGTTTGATTCAAGGCCAGTTGGAATAAGACTACTGGTTTACTGGTTCCACTTCATCCTGCTGTGGGACCTTGGACGTCTGTGTTGGTGGATTTCATTGGGAAGCTTCCCAATTCCAATGGGTTTAACGCAATCATGGTAGTAGTTGATTGTTTTACAAAGATTGCATACTTTGTACCTTGCTCAACCACAATTACTTCAGTGGAAACTGTTAGGTTATTTGTGAACAAAATCTTCTCTCTACATGGCATCCCAATGGAGATTGTAAGTGACTGTGGTCCTCAATTTATTACTCAGTTCTGGGAAGCTTTTACTGGAATTCTTGGTATCAAATTGTGCCGCTCTACTGCTTTCCACCCCCAGTATGATGGACAAACAGAGAGAGTAAACCAAAGTTTGGAGGTCTACCTACGCTGCTACACCAATGCGCAACAAGATGGCTGGTGTGATAATTTACCCATGGCAGAGTTCACATATAATAACACCCCGCACGCGTCAACTCAATTATTGCCATTTTATGCCAATGTGGGTTACAATCCTTCTTCAAACATGGGTCCTTGTTTGGTTAGTAACGTGGAAGCTGCAACTGATCAAGCCGCTGAATTGAAGCAGGTCCATCAGGAGCTCCAAGTTACTCTTGCCGCTGCTGTGACAACTTACAAGGAATACGCAGATTGCAAGCGCCAGGAAGGTCCAACTTACAGGCCAGGTAATCTAGTCATGGTTGATGCTTGCAATATGAAACTTAAAGTTCCATGTCTTAAATTGGGTCCCAAGCAATTTGGCCCCTTCAAGGTAGAACGTCAGATTGATCCCTCTGTCTATTGGCTGGATTTACCTCCTTCTTTCAAGATTTTCCACACCTTCCATGAATGTCTCCTTACTCCCTTCAAAGGAACAGAGACCCCCTCTTCCCAACCCATTCTTGTGGAAGGAGAACCTGAGTACAAGTTAAATTGTATTCTAGCTTTCCGCAAGAATTGTCGCTGTTTGGAATATTTGGCATCTTAGAAAGGTTATCCTGATTCTGAAAACTCCTGGGTTCCCCACTACAATTGTTCAAATCTCTCTGATCTGATCCACGAGTTCTACAAGCACAATTCCACTGCTATTGGACACCCTGAACTTACCCTTGCCGCAATGAAACCCCCACCTGCCCATAAGAATTTCTCTTTATCCCATCTCCCAGATGGTGGTATTGTGCCCAGGGCTAAAGCGGAGGGTAATGTCATGGTAAGTTCCATAATGTTGGATATTGTCCGTCCAAGTAAGAAGGCACAGAAGGCCAGGAAAACTGTATCAAAATTGACCAAGTTAACAGATTTAAACCAAACAGTCAATTGAAAATGGGTCATGGCTGCTCTAGTATGCCAACCAAAACCAGCTCCCCCTTGTAAACTGACGTTGATAAATCAACGTAATATGAGGGTCCCCCGATATAAGCTCATTAATTAGCATGGTTGTCAGAAACTGGTCATACAAGGGTTCTTTGCAATCTGGACTAGATACTTACTTGAAGATGCCAAAGGAATATGAGATCAAGACTCAGGTGGTATTGCTTAGTTGATTTTTCTGATATATATTGAATAATTTTCCCTGTTTCAACTCTAAGAGTAGAGTCCTCCTAAATTTACTCAATAAAAATCAATTATCCAAAGTTCTAATTTTAAATTTTAAAATGCATCCTGTGCTCGGGTTGTTGCGGTATATCCTGTACAATCTGATTATGAACAGAATCATTTCAGGAAGATGGGGACCAGCATCTGGAACTTTGTTTTTGGCGCTGCAAAATATTAATTTCATGCCAGCCAATTTTGTAGCTCCTTCCTCCATTCCTGAAGATGAAAATTGGGTCACTTCTTAATGCCCAGAATTTTACGCTGAAGATGCATTGATGCTTTCCCAGGTCATTTGTCTTGGTTTACTCTGGTTAGGATTGATTGTTCTACTTAATCCTGGAGTTATAATTGGAAAATTCACAAAAAAATATCTGAAGCCACGTTGGTGGTTAATCATTAATTCTATGTGGATTTGGGTAGTAATTCTTCATCACTTAGAAATGGCATCATATTATCCAGTTATTTCCTCACATCCTGTAAGCGTATTAGGGTACTTAGAGCCCTCAGAGCCCTTCCCCTCCCTGGAAGCCCTTGTTACCTGCCAGGGGTCCAAAACTTACAGCCCTGGTAGGCAAGTCCCCTATCATGCTGGAACACTCTTCTACCCTGGCAGCCTGTGTTACCTGCCAGGGTCTAAACCTCCTCCAGCCTGAGCAGCAAATGCTACCCATCAGGCTTGATCATCCCCCACCCCAAGCAGCTAAAGTTCCCTGCTGAGCTATCTCATTCCTCACCCCAAGCAGCCACAGTTCCCTGCTAGGTGAGGACCTCTAGCCCACAGCAGCCAATATATTCTGCTGGGTGGAGACAACATCTGCCTCTAGTAGTCTTTACACCTACTGACTAGGCCTTACTGTCCCTAGTAGCCATCATTCCCTACTAGGCCTCTACCTGCAACAAATAACCAAAATTTTACTTGGCCAACATTAGCCCCGCCTGCAAACCACCAAACATGTGGACTGTCACAGTCTTGGTGTTTTCTTGGGCATCTTCAAGCTGTTAGGTATAGTTGTTATAGACAGTAGCTATCTTGAAGGGTCCAAGATGGTTGGGTTCTGGTTTGGCAGAGTTGGGATTAGGTTGTAGACAGGATCACCCACAGCATACCTTGCTTTGAGGTGTTTAGTCCCCCCTTGATCCACTCTTGCTCTATACTTGCAAGCTTTGGTACGGCATTGACTCATAGAGGGGTTAGTTATAAGCAGAGGCTTCTCAGGGACCGCAGACCCTAGTTTCACTTGTTCCACCCCTGCCAGCTCATCAGGAGTCTCAAAGGCCAAGGTGCTGGGTCTGAAACCTGTAGCCCGGTTGATCCAGGCTTGTAAGATAAGTAAAGCGGTGAGAAAATGTTCAGTCCAAGAGGTATTTGGGTGCTCCTGTGAGAGCTTAGAAAGTAGTTGTATCAAGGAGTCATTTAGGCGTTCTAGGCGCATGTTGGCTTGGGGTGTTATGGTGTTGTGACCACTTGTTGGAGGGTGCTCTTGGCGCAGTATGATTTCATAATGTTACCTACAAGATTGGGTCTGCTATCTGTGATAAGACGTTTGCGCCGCCCAAAGCAGGCCACAATTTCTTTGCCAATGAAGCAGGTGATGGTGTTGGCAGTATGATTGGTGGTTGCCCACACTAAGCCAATGAGTAAAGTAGTCAATAGCCATGATGATAGACTTCTTGCCCAGTTTATCTTTAGGTAGGGTCCTACAATGTCAAGAGCATATTTTTGAAGGGTTCCTTGGCTTTGATTTGCAGAACTGACTTGGGAGAGGCAGGTTTGGATGTATTTTTTCACACATCACATACGTTTCAAGGAGATCCAAGATATCTTGGCACATGCGTGGCCACCAAACCTTTTGTTTCATGATCTTGAAGAGGTTGCGTCCTATGATGTGACCCAAGGTGCAATGGTAGTGTAATATGGTGTCTCCATGTTGTGTGGTGGGAATGTACAGTGTCTTTTTGCCTGTCTCTGTCTGGCGGCAGACATTGACAGCATCAGTAGTGAACTGGCTTTTGTTGTCCTTCAGCTTGAAAATATTCACAGAATTAAGGCATTGGTTCTGAGTGGCTTTGGGATGCAGGTAAAGCATGGCCCAGTCTGGGGCCAAGCTGTTGTTCCCCATGATGGACACTACATAGAGTCTGGAGAGGGTGTCAGCTGTGAAAAGTTTCTTTCCAGGTTTTTACTCAATAAAAAGTTGGTACGGGGACAGACATTCAACCCACCCTGCTTGCAGTCAATTCAAGTGCAACTGAGTGTTAAAGTAATGAATAGACTTGTGATCTGTTAGTACTCAGGGTGGAAAAGTGACCCCCTCCAGGTAACAGCGCTGTTTCTCAACACTGCACAATTGCTGCTAACTCCTTATATTGTATGGGATAGTGTTGCTCCAAGTTGGTAAGTTTCCTGGATTTGTAGGCCACAGGAAGGAAGACACCTTCCTCAGTTTCCACTCTCAGCACGTCCCCTAAGGCCCTATCAGAGGCATCAGTCTTGAGTTCATACTGGCAATTACAATTGGGGAATTGTAGTACAGGTGCAGTTTTAAGCCTTTGCTTCAACATCTCAAAGGTCTGGTCTCTGACAGGTGTCCAGTAGAAGTGCTGTTTTATGTTAAGGAGTTCAGTGAGGGGTGAAATTGGTTTTTTGCAGTTGGGAATAAACTTTCACATGTAGGCAATCATGCCTAAGAATGTATGCACCTGTTCCACATTGGTGGGGGTGACATTCTTGTGATTGCCCAATATTTTGGCAGGGTTGGGCTTTATCCCTTAGGAAGAGATGATGTGCCCCAGGAATAGAAGTTCCAACTAGAGGAATTCACATTTTTAAGGCTTGGCCTTTAACTAATGTTTAAAAAGGATGTTGAGTACAGCACAAAGGTATTAGAGATATGTGGTTTGGTCTTGAATGATAACAATAATGTTTTCAAGATACACAGCAACACATTTTCCAATCAGGTCTTCAAAGGCTTTGTTCATCAACATGGCATATGTGAGGGAGTATTAGTCATTCCAAAGTTCATTATTCAACACTCAAACAACCTGTAGCGTGTGCAGAAGGCACTTTTTACTGTCCCCTGGTGTAATGAAGACCTGGTTGTACACCACAGTGAGATCAATCTTACTGAAGACCTTTTCACCCACAAGTGTGTCAAACATATTTTCAGTTAGTGGTAAGGGGTATTTGTTTTTGACAGTCACCTTGTTTAGGGCGCAGTAGTTGGTTACCAGAAAAAAACTTGCCCTTCTTGGCTACAAAGAAGACTGCAGCCCCATATAATGAGAGGGAGGGGCAGATGAAGCCCTTATCAAGCGTGTCCACAAGGTATTGACAAAGAGTTTTATCCTCCTTGGGCATCAAACAATAGAGGGGCTGTGTTGTTGGCAGAAACCCTTGTAACTGGACAGCATGTTGTATTTCTCTTGAAGGGGGCAACTGGTCTAGTGTTTCACTGAAGATGACCTTGTACTCCTTGAGGAGTGCTGCAAGTTCTGGTGGAGGTTTGGTGGTCAAGGGAGGAGCCGCAGTGGGTTCAGAGTGGATGGCTTTGACTGAAGACTGATTAAAGTCCAGCTTTCACCCCTTGAAACCATAGTTGCCTGTCTTTGTGAGCCAAACAAAAACGGTGTCATAGAGTAACTTGTTCATTTTGATGGGGTAGATTTGGAATCCTACCCCATTCCTGTTGAGTGTGATCACAGAGGTGTCCCAGTCAATGTATGGTCAATTATGTTGGAGTCAGTCAAGGCCAGCAATAACATTGTAGCTGAGGCCTACCATTATTGGCCCAGAGAGCTTAACTTTTATGTTCCCCATCCTTACGTAGAAGGGTACCGTCTTGTGAGTGAAGGCTACTCTTGTCAGGATCCTCCTGACATGAAACTGGTTTTTGTTCTGGACTTAATTGATGTGTTTAAACTGTTGAAATGAGTTTGAAGCTTCTTTAAACTAGCTTTTATAATAACATTGATTTAATTATACAATTCTGAGTCCCTTAATTCATGTAAAAACCTGTTTTTTATATGCATAATGATCTCTATTTGTTTTTTTGTATCTCACAATCTAGTGAACTAATCTCAATTCTTGAACACATTTCTGAAATCCTGAAACAAGAGAATTTGAACCAAGCTATAATCCACACCATTTAAGAATGCAACACTTGCCTTCTGATACAATTTCCACTTAGTTACCCTTGCTTCCTCTCAAACTTTAGGCACTAAGTGTATAAATTATCCTATTCTTTCTCCACTCCCATATCCCAACATTCTCCTTCTTGGCTCCTCAAATAAATCTGGTTAGTTCAAATCTCTTTGATAAACTTCTATCTTGCTTTCTTGTCTTGTCCTTTCCTGTCTGGATAAGCCTGAGTTACTTGAGGATGGTCTTAAGGCTGGAATTCTTGGTGGCCTTTCTCTAATCAATAATCCAGCTTCCAGCCCTGACAACTCTGCAGAGTTGGCCACATGTACCGCTTTAAAACAACTGGGTACCTGGTCTAATTGTTGGGAATCTGTGACTGTACTAAAGTCACAACTGAGCGTTTAGCCAAATAAATGCTCCAAAATATAAAGATGTTCTGTTTTTGCTGTTTATTACATATAGATATGTTTGTTTGTAATTCTTGAGGGAAAGGTTCCTAGAAACTGGATATCTATGTTTAATAAAAGAACAGAATATGAATGTTTAGTTAGGTTAGGCTAACTAAAAGAATTGAGGCAAGATTGGCCAAATCAATCTTAGAGACTAGGCATCTCAAAATGGGTTAGTTAATCAGGAAGATTAATTAATAAATACAGGATATAATTAATGAGGATTTAATTATATTAAAATGGCCTTGACTTTGTCAAGAAGTTTGGTTAAGGTTAACCATGGGAAAACCCCCGGAATTTGGGTTAGAGGCGCCGCCGCGCCGCCTAATGAATTTGAGATGCGCCAAGGCGCCGCTATCAAATTTTCTCAGGCGCCGCCTGGGAAAATTGCTGGGCGCCGCAGTGGCGCCTGGTTTGAGTTTTGAAGCAGTTTAATGGGGTTTAAGACAAAAAACCATTAAATGCAAAAATAACTAAATAAAGGCAAGGATGCCTAGGAATTCAGGTTTGATCAGCTGTTTCCCAGTTGGAACACTGATAGCTGAGTTTAGGATGTGCAATCCACCTGGTTTTGGCGCTGGGAGCTGGGGAAGCTCCATGCCAAAATGGTACATTGGGTTGAATGGAGTCAGGTGACTTCTGCCCATTGTAGGTCAATTCTCATAGATTGAGAATTGTTGGTGATCTTTCAGGTAAAGATCTATGTTGGATGACTTGAATGTCATAGGCCACGTGACGCAAATCATTGGTTGATTCAAGAACCAGAGAGGTTTTCAGCTGTGTATGCCCCAAATGGTATATAAGCAAAAAAAGTTAAACATTAATAAAATATATTCATTGTTGGTTTCAACACTTTCCCCTCACCTATTTTTCAATTGTCATGCCTTCTTTGTTAAAATTTGAGAGAGCCAATTTTGGGGTCCTTTGTGTGGAAACCACTGCTGCAAGAAAGGATGTTCCTATAAGTACATTAGAAGAAGCTTGAACCAGCCTGGAGGTCACTAAGACTGTTCCTGCCAAATCTTTAGTAGAAGTAAAGGCTGCATTCAAAGAGCTGTATTCTGATTACTTTGCAAAGGAAGGGACTCCCGTCCAAGGGAACAAAATTTATGCTTGGGGTGCTTGGAACTTGTTGGTAGGATGGGATGAAATCTTGCAACAAGTAAAAGAGATGGCAAATTGTGAAATTGAGGCGTTGAGAGCACAAGAGGAAAAAAGCGTTGAAATCATGGCTTGTTGGTGGGATGACAATAAAGTGTTATCCAAGAAAATTGCCTCCCTGGAGGCAAAGCTCCTCAAAGCTTTGTTCCAGGAAGGTAACAGCAATAAAAGTCAAGGGCAGGATAATAGCAGGATGGACTGGTTAGGCCTGGACCTGTCACAGAATCTTTGAAATTCTGGCTGATCATGGTGTGATTGGCCCCAGTGTCTACCAAAATTTTGTGGGTGTTCCCATGGAAACAAAAGGGTTAGGCCAAGTGGGTTATTTTATTTGAGGAATGGCTGGCTTGGAGGACAGGGTTGTCACTATAGACCTGGAACACGTCTAAGGTCTCCACCTTGTGCACACTGTAGTTACAGGGTTTCTTGGAAAGAAGAGATTGAGAGTGTGGGTCAAGCAGGGTTGCAGAACCTCTTGTATCTAAAACCCCCAGGCTTTTCCCAAATCCTTAATCTGGGCCAACTGAAGCTCCCCCTTTTGGGGGCGCTTGGCCCCATTTTCCTGCTGTCAATATTGGCGGCAGCCTACTTGGTTGTAAGTGCTGACGGGCGCAGAACAAGATTGGGAGGAGATATTGTTAGATCTTTGGAACCCCATTGAGGCCTGTCTGTTATCCTCCACAATGGCCTTGTAGCAGTCATTGACAGAGGTGAAGCGCCCTACAGGAACTCATTTAGAGATGTGAGGCTTCAGCCCATTAACAATGATGGTGAATAACATTGCATTTCTGTCAGTGATGGCTTTGGGGGCGGCAGCAAGTGCTTGCTGCCAGGCTGAAAGGTACTAAGGGACACTGCCCATCTGTTTGATAGAAATTAGAGGAGTTCCCAATACAATGGGCAAGAAGGTTTTGCTGTAGCAGGAACTGTCAACATCCCTGAAGGTGGTCCAAGTAACTTCATATTCTTGCTGGCCCAATTAGTGAACTGTTGTGTTCTGAGGCACAGCACAGACACACAACAGGGAATCCTAACCTTAGGATTGGGTTTGTACCAAGTCTTGGTTAGAATGGCAGGGAAAGCTATGTGATTACCTTGTGGCCCTGAATGAATAGTATCTACTAGATGTGGCTAGAGAGGCGCCTAAGTACTGGGAGACACAAAGACAAAAATGTGAATAGAACTTAATTTTTATTGGTGAATAAGAAATGTAATATATACTATGTAGCTTTACCACAAAACAAAACATGGAAGGTAGGATCACTTGCCACAAGCATGAGTGGGGCAAGCAAGTTGCGCAGAGTCAGGAAACCAAACAATTTTATTTCCCAGTTTGGATACAGACTCATTTTGAGGGGCAAAAGCAAAAGAGAGATATTTGTCCTCAAAATAACCCATCAAAGGCAAAATCAAAACAGTGTGAATAGTGGCAATCACAACATTGCCACCTTCTAGATTGGCCTTAGGGGGGTAGTACTTGCAGAGAAACTTGACATGCACTCAAGCAAACAGACGGCCACTAGAGAGGGGTTTTATGGTGTACTCTGACCCTCATTTGAATGTCACTTCCAAGGGTCCCACCCAAATGTGTCTAGCTTATGAGCTCGTCCTCCTACTCTATGCTGATAGTAGAGAACTTGATCCCCAATATTGAACTCAGTCAAGGAAGAGCAGCCTAAATTTTCAGGAGAGAGCTCAAGCATCTTGATTTTATACGCAGATGTATAAGCAGTGGCTTGTATGTCAATTATGCAGTTGACTAGATCTTTGATATGATTGTCAGGATTCATGGCCTTATCAGAGGAGATTAGGGGGCCAGGAGCAACAGAGTGGTAGCCTCACGTCCATACAGCATAGCAAAGGGGGAATATCTGGTGACACAATGTTTGCTAAGGCAATAAGCAAAGAGAGCAGCGGGTAAGTATAGATCCCAGTTGGCAGCGTTGGAGAAAGTGAGTTTCCTCATGATAGAAACCAGAGTAAAATTTTCACACTCAACTTCCCCATTGGTAGAAGGATTATAGGGGGCAGAAAAAGACTGATGAGATCCCAAGGCCTTGACAACAGAGTTACCAACTTGGTGTTGAAGTTAGTCCCATTGTCAGAAAACAACACTTGAGGGCAGCCATGGCAGTAGAATACATCTTGCAACAGAAACGCAGCAGTTGTCTTGGTGGTGATGTCCTTAGTAGGGCAAGCTTTTATCCACTTACTAAAATTATCAACAGCAATTAGGATAAAGAAGTAACTAGAGCGGGAGCAGGAGAGGCCCTACAGCGTCAATGCTGACAGTGTGAAATGTGTGTTGAGGGGGACTAGCTTGAACTTGTGAGAGGCAGCTTGAGGTTGCTGGAGCTGGCAATTGTGGCAACTAGCAATGACGTCTGGAATCAGTAGGCAAAGGTTTTCCCAGAAATAGTTTTTCTGGAGCCAGTCATAGGTCTTGGTAATGGTTCCATGTCCTGTCTCCTTATGCGCTTGAAGCACTAACAAAAGGCAAAGACTAGGCCGTACATAAGGCAGGTATTGGTCTTGAACTTTCTTGAAGAGCTGATTGTCACAAATGAGTGTGTCCTCAGATAGTTTGGATAGAGAAATTCAGACTTCTTTGTTCTTGCTCTCCCAAGAGAAAGTATATCCAATTAGTTCATACAGTTGATCAGCCTAAGCAGGTTGTAGAGCAAGGATGGGAATTCTGGATAATCCATCAGTGTTCTGATGTTGAATCCCAGGACAATGTAGTACAGTGAAGTTGTAACCTTGCAGGTGGAGAGCCCATCTAGCTAGTTGTCCTTCTGGTTCCTTAAGCTGTTGTAATCACTTAAGCAAAGCGTGGTCAGTGACCAAAGTGAAATGGGTGCCATACACGTAATGATGGAACTGTTTGACTGCATGCAACACAGTGAGGCACTTTTTTTCTGTGACACTGTAATTCTCCTCATTCTTGTTTAGGACACAAGAAGTATAAGCTACAGGGTGATCCACACCTTCATTGTCCAGTTGAGCCAAGATGGCTCCAATAGCTAGGTTGCTAGCATCATTGTACAGGATGAAATCCTTATCATAGTCAGGATACACCAAGATAGGAGCTTCTTTGAGCTTTTATTTAAAGGTCTCAAAGGCCTGTTGCTGACTAGTGGTCAATTCAAAAAGGGACATTACATAACAGTTGGACTAAAGGTTTGCTAGTATTGGCAAAGTTAGGGATGAACTGTCTGTAGTAACTCATAATTCCCAGAAAGACTTGTACCTCTTGCAGGTTGGTGGATGGAAGCATTGTGTCAATGGCCTTCACTTTCTTGGTCATTGGGCAAATTCCTGTCTGGGTCACCTCATGGCCCAAGAACTTGAGGTGTTCCTTGAAGAAGGCACACTTTGATGGTTTCAGTTTAAGGCCAGCCTCTTGAATCTTTATGAACACTTCTTTGAGGTGAGCCAGGTAATCTGTAAAGATAGCGCTGAAGACTGTTATATCATCCAAGTAACTAAGACACCTGAGAGCTTCAGGTCACAGAGGATGGAGTCCATGGCTTGTTGGAAGGTAGCTGGGGCATTTAAGAGACCTTGCAGCATACAGGTAGGTTCAAACAGCCCTTCAGAAGTAATTATCACAGCCTTCTGTCTATCATCAGGAGAGAGATCAACTTTCCAGTACCCAGATGCTAGATCCATAGTAAAAAAGAACTTGGAGCCTCTGAGGTGGCAGAGAGCATCATCAATACATGGCAGGGGGTAAGAGTCCTTTTTGGTTAAGGAGTTCAGTTGCTGATAGTCCATCAAAATACAATGATCTCCATCCTTCTTCTTCATAAAGAGCAAGGGGCAGGACCATGGACTTTGGGAAGGAGCCAGCAGCCCAGCGTCTAAAAGTTGTTTGAGCTCTTTATACACCTGAGCGGCCTCTACACGGCTGTGACAATATGGTTTAGCGCCAAAGGGGGGTGTCACCAGTATGAATCTGGTTAATAACGCCTTTGGATAGACCATAATCAGTGCTATCTTTAGCAAAGATATCTGAAAACTGGTCTAGAAAATTAAGCACCTCCTTTCGTTAGACTGGGGATAGCTGCAGGAAATCTTTCACAGTGAACAAGGATAGGACTTGGGGCTCATCCTTAGGTAAGTTAAAGTCCTGGAACGTACCAAAGGGATGTAGTAATAGGGCATCAGGTGCATTCAATAACTTGCCATAGCCAACAACCTGCACTCTAGACACTTGTATGAGGAGAGCGGTTAAGTTGGCTACCAGCAATTGAACAGGGTCTTTATGAGAGACATCCAAGATTCCCAGGCAGAGGTAGGGTTTGTTGCAGCCTAAGAAAGGGAGGAGAGTACAACTCTAAGAATGTGCAATCAGGCAACTTTTATGATATCTGAGAGTCTAAGATGGCTTGAGAGCCAGGGGGAACAGTCACAGCGGAAGCGGCCAGGAGAGGAATCCCTTCAGACGCAGGGCAAGCCATAGGAGGACACTTCATATTGGACAAATGGGTACGGTATTTTAGGCAACTGCCAGAATTAAGTCATTCCGCAAGTCAACTTACTATATGTTGACAATCAGAATTAAAAATACTTTAATTTTGACAGCAATGAAAAGCCAGAATTAAGTTTTAACTCATGCAGACTACTAAATGTTGACATTTTTTTAATAAGCAGAAACCTTTTTCCTGAACAATTTACTTAATAAAAATTAAGCTTCAAGATACTTTTTAGGGTAATATGACAACATAGATTTTAAAAAGTCCATAAAAAATTATACATGACAATTAAAAAAATTCATAAAATTACACTTCAAAAATAATTCACTATGAAATTAGCTATCTTTACTATAAAATATTTTTCCCACTTATAAAGATAAAATAAATCCAATATACAAAAGGGTACTACATAAAATTTCACGTATTATAGGATAATATAATAATCAGAAACAATAATATAAAGTTTTTTCTATATTGAAAACTACAAAAAACATATAATTTACTAGTAAAATACCAATATAGGCCATGTAATACAGTCTAAAGCATCAAACTATCAATAGAAAATCAATGATTTTATAAAAACAGTATCATAAATTATTAATGAGTTATTTAGAATAACTATTATTTAAAATTACATACTTAACATATAAGAACTATATAAAAAATTAGGCAATACTCAATAAATTTAATTGAAAGCTAGACTGTGATCACCTGGTTACCATTAAAAACTGTGGCAATCTTCTTGATGTATTCCCCAATCTATGAAAGCTTATATTTGGCCTTGATAACGTCCTTGAGCTTCTCTTGATACTGTTTCTCTTTAGTGGTTCTCTTCTTCTTGGATGGGCGGTTCTCAATATCTCTGATGGATGCAGCAGTCTTCCCCTGTTGGACTTTGAGGTGCTTGTAGAAGGTGTTATATCTGGGCTTGATTCCAAAGGAGGACTTTATATACTTATGCCAGCCCTGCAAAGGTGAATTAGTTTTCATCTCATTCTTAAGAACTGTCTGGTAGCAGTTCCAGTTGGCTTTGGCTCTGGGCTTGCTCCGGTGCTTAGTGACCTTACATCCAATCCACTGTGGTTTGTAATATTCAATGAAAGGATAGAAGGCACCATCATGTTTCTTGACATATGGATCCTGGCATAGGAGCTCAAAGGCTTTTCAAGCATGCTCTGGCTTTACAAAGACTAGTGCTACAAACTGCTGAATTAAGAACTTGCACTTTCCTGGTGTATCTAGACAGTGGAGCTTGCTGAGCTCAGTTAGACCCTTTAGTTGCCTGTTTACAGCCTGTCAATAATGGAAAAAACACCCCTGTACCTCTCCATCAAAGGTATTTACAAAAGCGTTATACTGGGCAGTTTCATAGTCCATGATTATAGTTGAGGGGCCAAGTGCTTTATCTTGAGCTTCTTGTTCTGCAGCAAGGGTGACTTCATCCTTATCATCATCATCTGGATTGGCTCTAGTGTTATGGCCAGGGGGACTCTTTCTATTACTGGGTAGGGCTTTGATGCCCTCCTGAAGGATTTTAAAGGCCTTTTTGTAGATCTCTTCTGTTGCCCCAGGAAGCATAAAGTAGGCAAATGGGATCACCTTGCCTTTAATAAGGGAATGTACAACCCATAGTTGGTAAAAAGGCGGGGGCATACTGCAAAGGTACCTTCACATAACCAGGTCTCTGAATCTCTTAACTACTCCAGGTTCTGTTGTGTAGTATAGAATATAATTCTTGCCTCTGATGTAGGCCCATCATCATGTAAAAGGAATACCTCATCACCATTGAACATCTTTAACTTCTCTTTCAATACTAACTCTCCTTGGACCATGACAGATTTCTTATGGGGGAATAGATCACAGTGTTTGTCACATGTGTACTTCACTAACTGGTTGCAGTCAGGGATAAGCTTCAGGTTCTCATTACTTAGGTGTGTGGTGGCCTTAACTGCCAGATCAGAAGCCTTGATGTCTTTGGAGACTGGGACCATTTGGTAGAGGTACCACTTTAGAAGCTTTTCAATCAGATTAATTGGAGCTTTGCATGTGTGCTCTCCTTTTTCAGTAGTGACTTTATCCCATCTTTCTGTGTTGATCCTGTCAGTGCAGCTTTTATCTTCACACATAATGTTTGCTTCTTCCTGCTCTCTTTTGATTTTTGCAATTGAAAATATAACCATCACAGACTAAAATTGCACCTCCTTTGACAGATATTAGAGGTAAAACCCAAGGGAACTTCTTTGGGAAATTAAACTCTCCTTTGACGTTACATATATTGTGAACCTTTAGGGGATCCCATGGGCCAATTGGTGCTTGATGATAGTCAGACAGGTAATCATTGGGATCTTCTTTATTGATACTTGATGATGAGGATGGAGGTGCAGATTTTTTGGGCGGTGGAGGGGAATTATCTGGAGTTGGATTCTTGTGCTTCTTGGACTGGGATGAGCTTGGTTCCTTGGAGATCAATTCCTTTGAGCTTGATTCATCTGGGCTTGACTGGGGTTCTGGACTCTTGGGTATTGCCTTTCTTCCTTGCTTTTTTAGTGGAACCTCGTCTCCTTCTGATTGATACCAGCTTGGAGAAGAGGAGGGGGCAGGGGAGGGCTCTTTGCTTTCATGGTCTGGGGTCTTCTCCTTTGTCTTCTGTTTCTTTGAGGGCTCTTTGGCTGGTTTTTTGTTGGGGTAGGGACTTTGAGCCACTCCAGAGGCTTTGGGCACTTTCTTAGTTAACTTGTGGTTCTTTTGTGGCTTCTTGGAAGATGTGTTCTACAATAATTAGAGTATAGTTCATAAAGTAATAATAATCAGTTAAAAATGAATAAAATTAAATAATAATCACTTGTTTTATTTTTTATTATTAATTAAATAGTTTATAGAAGTATGAAAAGTGCTTTTAGAGCTAGTTTATTAGTAAAGAATAGAAAAAACTATGTTTAAATAAAAAGTCAACATTCTGGTAGTCACAGTAGTCAAAAATATTTAATTTAGTTTGTCAGCATAAAAAATGCTTTTATTTTGACGTCAACATACTGACAGTCAGCATTAAAGTGGAAAAACACTATGTAAATCACTTATAAAGCTTGGTTAATATTTTACGGAGTTGGTTTTTTAAGGCCATTATTGATTATTTTTAAATTTAAAAAATTTAAAGATTTGCATATGTAACTTATCAAAACTAAATAATAGGGATTGTAGAGGAAAGTCTAAAGTACATCTCTGGGTACTTTGGCCTGAATTATCATACCATTGTATGTGTGCTTTTTGTTAAGTGGCAGTGTTTTACTAATAAACCAGTGAAGGTGTTGACATTCAGTCAGTCAGTGTTCTTTTATAGTAACTCTCCTATTAAATCTTGCTTAAATTATGTCACTTTGTTTGCTTAGCCAAACCCCTTTGTTGCAATTTAGGTAACGCGTCAATTTGACACAAAGTTGACATTATAATTACATATATAATTTCTAGTTTTAACATATGCATTTTGGCTTAAGTGGACTTCCAGAAATAAGCTATAGTTTATCCAGTGAGTTTAAAATAACAGTAAATATCTAAAAAATATAAATAACACTCTGAAAGTTGACATATGTCTTTTTTCAATGCTTATCTTAATATATATTTAATAAAAATAGTAGTATAATATATAAAAAGTAGTTATTTTTATAATATTGTATATTTTATTAATAAATTTATGGATTCTTATTTGGGGTTGACATCCAGATATTACTTACTGTAGTTGACCTTAATGTAAAAGTACAGAGAAACTTAAATTTTTATAGTAAATTATATTAGTTTTTTTGGCTCAAAATTAAGCCTTTGTTTAAATGGTGTCAACATTATGCCTGTTCCTTTTTAATTTTGCAATTCTGACTTAATAATTCACTATGAAAAATTAGCTTAGTTTTGGAAATGCCTGATTTCAGCGGATAAATACTAAAATAATGTTGACTTACTGAATGTCAACAATTTTTTGACATTAAGTAAGTCAACTTGCAGAATGAGTTAATTCTGGAAGTTGCTGTATTTTAGAGTGAAAACACCACTGGGATATTCTAAAGCACACATCTTGAGGCGCTTCCTGGGAACTTTGACAGGCTCCTCAAAAATCAGAGGGACTTCATACCCTAAGATAGAGAGGTAGCCATCCTTTAGGTTGATGATCCCATTGTATTCCCTTAGAAACTGAGTATCAACTAGGAGATCATAGCTTTTATTCTCTAAGACAACAGCAGGCGCAGCTAAGAGTAGCTTGCCAAATTGCATGGGCAGAGCATAATAAGCTCCTATAGTGCGAGTCATGAACAGCCCAGCTGTGCCATACAATTGATGATAGTTAAGGTTGGGGCAAGCTTGAGCTTCTTGACAAGCTTTATGGAGGTAACATTAACAGGAGACCCTGTGTCTAAGACAGCCTTGATTTTCACCTTTTGGATGAATATTTCCACACAAGTGGTAGTATGACCAAAGGGTGGAAGGACAGCCATTATGTCTTGAGCTTCTGCTAGCTCTTTGTCCCACTTTTCAATCATGTATTGCAAGCATGGAAACTCCTTATAGACTTTTTAGAGAGAAGGAAAAACTGACACATTCTTGTTTACAATGCCAGCAATTTCAGCGGCTTCTTTGGATGACTCTACTAGCACAGGAGGCCACTTTGCTTGAGTGAGGTATGGGTGAGAGATAACCTCTTTGGCCTCAGACAAAGGCTTAGAAGTTGTTGTAGTTTTCCCAGAGCGTAACTTATAGGGGACTGCAATGGTTTTGGGGACAGCAAGAACTGAATACCCATAAGTGTCAGGATCTTAAACATCTGAATCATCCATGTCAGAGTTGTCAGAGACATTGTGGAACAGCAGTAGAATGGGGGGAGCCTCAGTGTCAGCAGGCTCAGAGCTGGCTATGAAAGGGGGAGTGGAAGGAGACTGGGAAGAATTGTCAACTGAGAGTGCCTCCACCTCTATTTTGACTGTTTTTTTCCCACCTGTTCCTTGGGATCAGCTCCTTCAACCCAAGGATTGGTGAAGACTTGAGAATGGTGAACTATCTGGCCACAGTTTTGGCAACCTTGACGTCTAGGAGGATTCTGTGAATTCATAGTGAGGATGCAAGGGCCACAGGAAGACAAATCAGAATTAGAGGCGGCAAAATTCTCCTGCACAACTGCTCCAGAATGGGTAAGGTACATATCTTGCAACAGCGTTTTTATGCTCTTCATAGAGGAAAGCATGGCTGTTGAGCAACTTTTGTTATTGCTGGTATGATCAAAGCTACAGAAAGATGTTAGCCTTGCCAATGTACTCTACCTAATCCTATGCAAGAGCACTACAGACTACAATAGAATAGAACTTTGAAGATAATTACGTTTATTGATACTGGAGTACAATCTAGCCAGTGGCTGCAATCTATCCAGGTGTAACTAAAAACTTGTTGTCATCCTTTCAGGCATCTGTATCACTATATACTGCAACAACCCTAATTCTTGTCCTTTCAGACAGTTCTCAGTGGCTACCTTTGCAATAGGTCTATCTTTGCTGGCTGTGTCCATCCTGATTGGCTGTCCTTGGCATGTGATATGCTATTGGCCTTAGCAGGCGACCATAGCACTTCAGATACAGCCTACGCTCTTCTTGAGCTAGCCTACTGTCATTTATTGATTGGCTGTATCTTACACACCTATTATTGCGCTGGGAAACTACGCCGTATTTAGTTGATGCTTAGAAATTGTCCCTGTTCAGCCCTCTTACATTGGAAGGTAGAATTCTGGTATTCCATTTGTAGGGCTTAATCAGTGATTCTTTTCTGGCTGGCAAACCTTCTGCTTATTAATGCAACAAGTCAAATTAGGGATTATACACTGTATAATAGCAAACTTGATCCAGTATCAACCCGTGGATTATCCGCCGTGTAATGCTGAACCAAACCAATATGGAACCCAATTATACGCCATATAATGCTGATCCAAACTCAGTATTTCTTAGCCATTTGTATATCTCTTTTTTGATATGATCAAACATGCCTGTCAGGCTGCGTGGGCTGAGTTGATACAACGTCCAATAGAGTGAAATGAGCAATATACAATTGATGATCTAAAGATTACACAGCGTGTAATCAATGATAATCACTATATTGGTTAACATTTATACAGCGTATAATAGCTATATCAATTATAATAAAGCAAGCAATATACAGTGTAAAATCACTACATATTGGGGTGATGATCAGTGATAATATGGCGTATAATTGTTAGATCTATTATAATAAACTAACAATTACATGGTGTATAAGGACTACACTTGAAAAAATATTGACATAATGATAATACGGCGTGTAACTGATAAAGATCTACATGCAATGATTAGCCTGATCATTTTTGGTCAATCAGCCTAATCTCACAATGGTCTTATGAGCCTTAAAGTGGAGACACAGAAGCTGATTAACTTTGAGGGCTTGAGCAAAAGCCATGTAGTCTTCATGGGCTGTCAACTGTCTGCTTGTTATCAGTTGCTGTCCCTCCATGTAAAATCCGTCTGCAAATTTGGCTAACATCTCTTTGGGCTTGAAATCAATGTTCATGAAGGCGTCCTTTTTCACTTCCAAACTAAGGTCACCACCAAATTTTTCAATTGAAAATGCTTCATTTCTTCCCAAGTTTTGATGGCAGGCAACTCAGGCACTACTACCTCCTATCAGGTCAGGTGCAGGCAGGTTAGAATGTGCTCCTTTTTAACCTCATCAGAGGCCCTTCTCATGGCAGTTTCATAGATAGTTAGGAAAGCTGCAATAGTTGAGGTTTTGGGATCTAAGACTTGCTTAAAGGTAGGCTTGAAATGTGCTTCAGGAGTTGGCCCACCATTGTTGCTATTGAGTACATTTATGCACAGGAGAATTCTGCTTCAGATTCAGAGGGGAGTTGTCTAGCCCACAGCTGTCAAACACTTTCCTCAAGGGTAGTCAGGGTCTCTTCAGCGCAGGCACCCATATCATTAGCTAGAGTGTTCTGTTTCTCAGTAACATCTAGGCATTGGCCTTGGGATGTTACTAGCGTAGAGAGCTCAGCCAGTTGAGAAGTAAGGAATGGCCCCACTGAGAGGCAAGGGGCAAACCTGTTGTTTACTGAGTTGGTCAATTCACTCATCTCTTGTATGTCTCTGTCTAGCTCAACATGGTCTCTTTTCAAACAATACACCTCATTAGCTAGGGCAATCAATTCCCTAGCGCATTGGATTTGAGGGGCTCCTGGCAAGCCAGGGCAGCAGCCATCTTCATTTACAACCCCAACTGGGCCTGCAGCAGTTGCCACCATTTTGCGTAGAGCAGCAAGCTCCTGTTGTAGCTCAGCAACTTTAGTGGTCAAAGCAAGCACCTGTGGATCAGGATGAGGAGCTTTAGTAGGACATCCCTGACTGCAGGTAGTTGCACATAGCTCTTGAATGGCATCCCATAGTCTCTGCTCTCTATCCACCAAATTATCAGATGGGGGAAGGCGAAGCATCTGGCTTGGGGATAGATCATTCATTCACTTGATTCTGGAGCTTGGCAATAGCAGCAGCAGTGACAGCTCTTTCTTGATTGAATTCCGCACTGAGATCATTAAGGCCTTTAGCAGCAAGGTCCACTACCTGTTGCAGATTCTCAAAGGAGTAAGCACTGAACACATTAAGCTGCTGCACAAGCTGTTCAAATTTGGTGATATAGGTGTTCAGGGTGAAATTTACTTGGGTTTGCCAGGGCTGTTCCAACTAGTGAAACTTATGTAGACACTCCCTGGCATATTTGGGGATGAACTGGTGCATTTGCTCAATGGAATTAACCAAGAGGGTCTGGGAAGTGAAAGGTTTGTGCTGATTTTATGACATCAAGGAAAAAAGGAGTGTGGATCCAGTGTTGATAGGCAGTAAACTGATCCCAGTGATGAGTAACTGCTACTTGTAGAGACAAGATTTCTTGGACGTGGAGCCCCAACACCATTTGATGGTGGGCCAGGGCAGGCTGCACAAAGGATGATAGTAAGTGTTCAGCAGAACCAGCTGCTGAGAGGAGATTTTGTGGAAATTGTGGAGCCACAATCAATTCATAGTATTCCACTTGACTGAACTGTAATTGAAGGCAAGGGATGACCCCATTGTGGGCTATCCCAAGGGCTACCGCCATGACTTGTTCTAAGTCAGGGGTACCCATGGGGTAAGCAACTAGGCAGGGACCATTCCTGAGGTTCAGTACAGTAGGGACAATAGGCGGGTCTGCAATGTCTTCTTCAATAGGAGGACTGGTAATTTCAGGCAAAGTTGGCTCTTGTGTGGGAGGAGGGAAAGGTCCTGAAAAGTTGTTGCAAAAGGGATAACCAAGGGGCTAATAGCCCCTGTAGTGAGCACCATTTTTGTTGTGATCTGAGGCGCAGCACAGAGTCACACCAGGAAATCCTAACCTTAGGATTAGATCCATACTAAGTCTCAGTTAGAATTTCTGGGAAGGCTATACAATTACCTTGTGGCCCTGAATGAATAATATCTACTAGACGTGGCTAGAGAGGCGCAAAAGTACTGGGAGACACAAAGACAAAAATGTGAATATAACTTAATTTTTATTGGTGAATAAGGAATGAAATATATAGTGGTTTACAATACCACAAAACAATACCAGGACAGTATGATCACTTGCCACAAGCATGAGTGGGGCAAGTGAGCTGTACAGAATTAGGAAACTTACAATTGTATTTCCCAGTTTGGATATAGACTCATTTTGAGGGACAAAAGCAAAAGAGATAGATTTGTCCTTGAAATAACCCATTGAAGGCAAAATCAAAACAGTGTGAATAGTGTCATTCACAACATGAACCATACTGCAGCGGGCCCTGTGAGGCGCTCAGATGCAGTGGCAACCCACATGGGTTCAGGTACTTGGCAAATATGCAGACGGGTTTCTGTGGAGTGGAGCCAACTGAAAATGTTGGCCTCTTCTATGCCACCTTTAAAGGCCTTGAGTTGGAGACTCACCATGTGTTGAGAGAGGTCTGACTGTGGTAGGATGACACTGGCGTTATGTTGCCCCAGGCAGAGACAGTTTTAGACGCTTATGAGTACCAACTGGTCTTGATAGATAATGTATCTCATGGGGATGTCCCCATCAGGAATAGGGAGGAAGATTTCCTAGTGTGGAGTAGTTATACAACCTGTACTCTGTCTTTTCTTGGGGGAATTTTCTTTTAGGTAGGCTGTGAACCTACCGCTGCTACCACTATTGCAACTAAACCAATGATAGTTCAGTATTTGATTGGGGAAGACAACAGTAAATAGAAAGGAAAAGAATAAGAATAATAAGATAAGGTTTTTTGGTTGTTATTTTGACTAATATAATATATGGGTAAAGCCATAAGGCCACCAGGGGGTAGCACAGTGGTGGGTTTCATATAAGGTTTGGGACCAAGGAATAACATGCACGGGGATCAGCGTGTCAAATTGGCAGTGCTCCTAATTAGGGTGTAGTGCCCGTAATTTGACATTGCATCAGATTGATCCATGCTGTTAGATATGTCATGGGGCAACACATTGAGCTCCCCCTGTGTATTGTGAGATACATTGGCAGGCAAGGATGGAATATTGGTTGCAACACATGGTCTTTTTTATTTTATCCTTCCTGATAATGTGCCCCAGAAAGAGTAACTCAGTGGAGAAGAGCTCACACTTGGAGGGGTTGGAAACTAATTGGTTGTCTTATAGTGCTGTAATTATTGTGTAGAAATTGTTTGAATGTTGTTTCTTGGTTGTATCATAGATAATTATACCATCTAGATACAGTAATTTTCAAACCTGTTGAGATAAACAAAAAATCTCAGTCTAAAAGCTAAATAAAAGTGGATCCAAATATATTTTAATTTAATATAAATTCCTTGATTTTCAATTTTTTTAGACTAAGTTTTTGTTTATCTTAATAAGTTTGAAAATTATTGTATACTGTGTTTTTTTGAAGACTTTATTCAAAAAACTCAAAGATACTAGGAGCATTAATTATTTCAAAGTTTAAAACCATAATTTCAAAGGAACTATATTTGGTTTTGAGCACTGATTTAGAAGTATAATTGGGTCTTTTTTGATTTGATGCTTTACTTTTATTAGTTCAATTCTGTAAAGAATTATAAATCTTCTAGGGCGTCAAAGAGATCATCAATATTAGGCTGTAGATACATTATTTTAATTATAACCTGGTTAAGAGCTTTTTAATCTGTAACAAGGCGTTGACCTCTATCCTTATTAGCCACAAAGAATACAGCTTTGTTAAATGGAGGTTTGAAATACTTATATAGTCATTTTCTAGTTTTTTCTTTAAGCCATCATCTTTTTGTGATTTTGTGATGAACCACATTGAGAGCATTTTTGTAGGCAAGGACTAGGATTGACTAAATAAAGATTGGCTGCCTGAGAAAGATAACTTATTGTGGTTTTTTAGAATTGATGGTTGTTGTTTTTTTTCTGACTTGGTGTGTTATTAAGGTGGTCCTTTATTAATTCTTTGAAAGGATAAAGAGGTACCCTGAGATGGCTATAACAAGGTATATAGACATTATTAGATCAACTGGGGTGATAATAAAGTTGGGGTTTCCCTGGAATAAGTTTGCCTAGGTGACATTGGTGTCCTTATATCAGCTGGAATGGGAATACAGCCTGGTGACTTCCACCCAAAAGGGATGGAATTTTCTCTATCTATAGCTTATATGTAGCTTTAAAGAGGGCTTACTGATACTCTGTAAGCATAGGAGCCAAAAAATGACATGGGGGTGGCTGTTTAGAAAACCATCTGCTGAACTTAACTATTTATATTTACCTAGGAAGTGAAGTTGGTTACTTTGTGCCTGGAAGCCCAAATTTAACCACTTTAATGAGTAAAAACAGGGGTTTGGCATTAAAGAAAGCCTGCCTCTGAAGGCCTAGGTAAAAGTATTGAGGAAGCCCACAAATATAATTAATATATATACTATTCAATAGGCTATTATTATATGTTTAGAAATGGTTGGGGATTTTTTGGGGAGGTGCTTCAATATTTCTCCAGAATGATTTTCTTAGGAGGAAAAGGGAGAGAAAATTTGGTGAAATATTTTTCTCAATCTTTCTATTCAAGCAAAATCAAAGATAAATGTTGAAGAAACTATGGAGAAACAACTCTCTTGGTAATTTCCTATGGGAAATAGTCAAGTGTGAAGCAGAAGACCACTGAAGAAAACAGGGAAATAGTTCATAAAATGAGGCACAAATTTTCAACACTTTTCTTGGTGATCCTTTTATTTCCTATTTGATTTCTGGAAAACCTGTGAAACAAAGCAAAGCACTTTATATGTTTGAAGATTATGTCTGTTGATGGGATTGGCTAAGTTTAAGGCTTAACTGCTATTTATTTTTTCATTGGTGGAATAAGCTAGATCTTAAGTAACATATTCAGAAACAGCAGGAGAAAGTCTTGGGATTATATATAGTAAGTTTGGAAGCTTACTTTATTATAGAAAAGTGAGAGTGCAGAATAGTTTCAGCTTTTGACAGAGTCAGCCTAAAGGGGATTTTAGCCTAATACAAGGGTCTAATATAAGAGAAGTTGATTGAATAGGTGATAGAGGTAGATTTTCATTAAAGAATATTAAGTTTGAACACGTCCTTGGGTTTCAAACTTGCAGATATTTTCCCCCAAGAAGTGAAGCAGGATCTGGTGACCCCCAAATTAATAGTTGGCCCCCTAAAGTCTGCAAGAAGTTGCATTTTAGAAGGATTCTCAGGATATCTTCCTTATGTTAATAAAGACTTGTGGAACACTACCTATTTATAAGAATTAAGCCATGGAATTGTTACCACATATCTTCCATCCCTGTTTTGGGAAAGAGGAGCAACACAGACAGTGCAGTAGGAAGTATGCTAGACTCCAGACACCTGGTAAAGAATGGACAAGATTAGCAAGAGTATTATAACTTACAGCAAGAGGACAATAGTTCCTTAGTAGTGATTTCATTACCCTCTTTCAGGAGCTATACACTCCCAAGAAAAAACAGACTCATTTTGATGTCATAACGCACAGTGCAGATACCAGGATGCTGGTAGGGAGAGTTCTAGAGGAGCTTGTAGGGCTGTAGGTACAGTACAATGCACTGAAATTAGGCTCAGCCACTTGAATATTGGCATCCCAACCCAGTAGGTCTCTTTATTTGGTATAAGACACTTAATAATGAGCTTTCAGTATCAGAATAACCACAGGCTTCAAGCAGCATACAGATCTAACCTTTAAAACTCTTTTTTATGATTAATTTGTCTTCTATGCCTTGGTCAGGGGAAAGTTCTGACAGGTTTTATTGAAAGACAGAAGGGACTTCTTGAATCAGTTTTTTATTACTAGATCTTGTTCTTGTTAGGCTTTTAAATTATTGAAGTAGACTATTTTGAAGGTAAGAGTTTTCTAGTTGATCTTTATGGGTTTAATTTTCTCTTTTATTTGGGTCATCTTGATAAATATGTTGTCTTTCATGAGAGTGTTGATATTTATTAGGTAGACATTGTTGTAACTGTGCTGTTTTAGAAGAGTTACACAGGGAAAAATATTTAGAAACTAGATAATAATATTTATTGAGAGATAGTGATTATATAGTTCATGTGAATCAAGGATAGTAGGAACAAGATTGGTGATCACACAGCTGGATGGAAGAAGGGGGTGGCTTGATCCTGATAATGAGTCAAGCGCCAAAATGAGGTATCCGCCATAAGGGATCATCATCTGTTCATGTTGTTGGATTTGGTAATTTGAGTTGACTTCCTAGTCTGGCTTCGGGTGACCAGATAATTGGATTGTGGGTCACAACCCTGCTTGGTTGGAACCTTGCTGGCGGGTTAAACCTGCGGTTTTGACACACACACCCAGCTGAAGGTTGGCCTCTTCTGGGGGCAAGTTGTCAGGGAGGTTGTCAGGAGCCCGGGCGCCATATTGAATCAGTTGTTGTTTGGTGGCAGGCAGGGCGGTTTCTCGTTGTTTCTGTCTTGCTTTGCAGGGTTGTAGGCAATTGTGATGTAAGGTCTTGTCTTGCTTGTGTTTCCCAAGCCCTTGCAAAAGGTAATTATTATTGTTGTTTACCTTTAGAATGATTGCTGGCCTTACTTTCTCGGGTTGTAGTTTGCTCTTGTCAACATTCATGACCCAAACTTTGTCCCTGACTTTATGTCTATTGCAGATGGGAACAAATGTCTTTTGTAAGTGTTCCTTTTCTTTGGCTGTTTGCTTGCTGTTGGCCTCTACCACTTGAGGATCCAAGCAAGGGGGGACTTCACTTGGGATTTCCAGTTTGGGACCTGTCAATGCTTGAATGATATTTGGCTGTGTTCCGTATACCAACTCAAAAGGGCTTTCCCTGATGGTTCTGTTCACACAAGTATGGCATACAAGTAGTGCAGTTGATAGAAGCTTATACCAGTCTTCAGGTCTCCTGGCGGTAAGTTTGGCTAGGGCTTGCACGAAGCTACCATTAAGCTGCTCTACGCGTCCATTGGCCTGTGAATGGTATGGTGTTTTAAAGGTGTGTTTGACCCCATTCTTGGTGAGGTACACATTGGTGTCTTTGGAGGTCAATTCTTTGCCTCCATCAGTTATCAGGAGTTCTGACTTTCCAAAACTGCTGATTATTTCTTTGCCAATAAATTGTTGTACGTTGTTGCCAGTGTGTGCCATCACTGCTTGGGCTACTAGCCATCTTGTTGCAAAGTCAATGGTGGTGATGATGTATTTTTTGTCATTGTGCTTTCCTGGCATGGGGCCCACAATGTCAAGAGCTCATACTTTGAAAGGTAGTTGTGTGCAAATGGGGAGTACTGACTTTGGTGAGTTTTTGCTTTTGGCAAACTTTTCACATACCTCACATTGGTCTAGAGCTTCCTGGACATTGCAGTATAAGTTTGGCCATTAGGCTTTATGCTTTAGGAATTTGTATAGATTTTGGTGCTTAGTATGTCCAAGATCTCTGTGGTAGCAAAGAATGGTGTTGACTTGCTGATGTGTGGGAATGTAGGGAATGGTTGTACCATCTGTCATCTTTCTGTGAAGGGGCCTGTATAGTCAGCAAAGAGATTTTCATTCTTGATGACTGTTTCTCTGGTGATGTCGGTTGTGCCTGCAGGAAATCCTTTGTCTTTTGTACGTAACACTAGGAGAGGCCAGTCTGGGTCAAGCCCATTCTCTCCCCTTGAAGCACAGACATACAGACAGGACAGGGTGTCTGCCATGGCAAGCTCAGCCCCAGGCTTATATTGAATGAGCATGTTAAACCTTTCTAATATTTACATCCACTGTGCTTGGCCGTGTGACAGGTTTGCTTGCATCTTGAAATAGATGAGCAACTTGTGATTGGTTAGTGCTGTGAATTCTTCCTGCCGTTCTAGGTAACGGCGCCATTTGACTAGGCAGTGTACAATGGCCAACAGTTCTTTATTGTGGATATGGTATTGTCACTTGCCATCTGTCAGTTTGCGCAATTTGTAGGCTACAGGCAGGAAGTCACCATCACTATTCTTAATTTGTAGTACTCCCCCAATGGATGCATCTGAGGCGTTGGTTTCCATCTGGTATTCTCCGTCTCAATTGGGGTATTGTAAGATGGAAGCTGTTGTGAGCTTTTCTTTGAGGCATCTAAAACAGATGTCATGTTGGGGGGTCCATACAAACTTGGACTTGGCACCTGTTATGGCAGCCAAGGAGGCGGTCAAGACGCCACAGTCAGGTATGAAGCGTTGTACATAGGCCACCATTCCCAAGAAGGTGCGTAGTTCTGACTTGTCCTTGGGAGGTGGCATCTTGCAGATGGCTTGTATTTTTTGACTGTCAGGTTTGATGCTGTCTTTTGAGACTATGTGTCCCAAGAAGGGTAGTTGCTCCCGGAAGAACTGGCATTTGGAGGGCTTGGCCAACAGTTTGTGTTGTGCCAAGGTCATAAAGACTTCCTCCAGGTCTTTGTGGTGCTGTTCCACCAAGGGGCTGTAGACTATAATATTGTCCAGGTACACTAGGGCATGTCTGTCTATGTGTGGCGCAAACACTTTGTTCATGAAGGTTACAAAGGTGGACAGGGCATTGGTCATGCCAAAGTTGAGTACCACGCATTTGTAGGAACCGTACTTAGTGCGGAAGGCTGTCTTGGGGATGTCTTCCTCCTTGATACAAATCTGATTGTAGCCTGCAGTTAGATCAATCTTAGATAAGATGGTGGCTCCTCCCAAGGCGTCAAAGAGGTCATCAATCAGTGGCAGTGGGTAATAATTCTTAATGGTGACTTTGTTTAGGGCGCGGTAGTCTGTGACCAGGCGTAGGATACTGTCCTTTTTAGCCACAAAGAATATGGTAGCCCCAATGGGATACTGTGTGGGGCAGATAAGTCCTTTTTCCAGTGCCTCCTTGAGATAGGCGCGCAGGGCGTTGTCCTTGTTTGGGGTCAGTCAATAGATGGGACATGCCTTGCGTACAGCCCCCTTGAGTTGGATAGAGTGTTGGATGTGCTTCTCAGGGGGTAGCCCAGGTAACGCTTCCTTAAAGATTTCTGGATGTTGGGCCACAATGTTGCAATCTTGGGGCGTGGAGGTATCCTGATGGTCCTTGAAGTGTATGATTTCATACTGACAGGAATCCCAGTCAATTGCCTTCAGGTTTTCCTTCTCGTCCAAAGTCTCTGTGATGCGTACAAAGACGTTGTCAGGTAGGAGTTGGTCCACCAAGTCAGGATAAATATGGTGGTTGACGCCTTCACACTTGATGGTCAACACAGAGGTTGCCCAGTCCACGCGGGGGTTGTTTTTCCGTAACCAGTCTAGTCCCAGTACACTGTCAAACTTAGGGAAGTCAATGACGGGACCTTGGATGGTGGAGTGGAGGTTCTCAAGAATGACAGAGAAGGGGGCAATTTCCTTTGTCACAGCAATGTTGTGTTCATCAGCCAGGACCACAATTTTAATCCGCAAAGGATTAGTGGCCAGCTTGGATTTATCCACAAAGCTGTTGTTGACTAAAGTTCAATCTGCGCCCAAGTCCAGGAGTGCTGAGCCTGTGTAACTGTGAAAGCAGAAAGGGTAAGACATCAATTTATTGGGATGTCTGGCAATGGTGTATAGCACCGGGTCTTCTGAGGGCACTTGGATCATTGGGCATTGGTCCACGTCCTTGGGTTGGTATTCATTGTTGGGCAAGTCAGGAGTTGCATGGGGAGAGCTTGGCTTGCTTAGTGCTCTCCCCGGGCTTTTCCCTCATCTTGGTTGCCTTGAGTGGCAGTGACATGGAAATGGGTGCAATTTGACTGGCCATTATTTACATTTCCATTCCCATTCCCATTTGAACCCGTAGGTTTGTGGTTGTTGTTGTTTCTGTTGCCTCCAGGAGGTAGTTGAGAGGAGCGCCCACTTGAATGGGAGTCCTTGGGCCTTTCTTGTTTCCCAGTCTGTGCCTTGTGTAGAGCATTGGAGGTTTGTTCTGCTTTTTCCGCTTCATGGTACAGGCTTTGCAGGTTGGTTACCTGGTCCAGGTTTATGTGCCTCATAACGTGCAACTTGAGGGTGTTGTAGTACATGAGGTGTGTTGCTGGGGTATCAAAGGCCATGTTGGATGGGGTACAGAGACAGAGTTCCTTGTAGGCGCAGGTGAGTTCTTTAACGGTGCCTGTCTGGGTCAGGTTCTTTACTTGGTATATGATCATGAGTGCTGTATCCTTAAGCACAAACCTTGCCAATAAGTTCTGCTTGAAGGTATTTCAGTTCTTGTCAGTGTGTTCTTTGTGCCACTTTTCACACCAGGTACCAGTGTCATGGGTCAGGCAAATGGAAATCTCCGCAATCCAGAATTGCTGTGGGCATTCCATTTGAGCCAGCTTGCTCTGGGCGGACTGAATCCATGCGGCAGCATTGTTGTTGTTGGCCCCTGCAAAGGGCTCCAAGGCGGCGCTGCAAAGTCTTTGTTCTACATAGGCAGGCATGGTGGTTTTGTCAGCTGGTTGAGGCATCAAGGAAGGTGCCTGAAAGAACCCTTGTGCAGAAAAGGCGTTGAATGCGGGTAGCAGGATCACTGTGTTTTGGTAGAGGACAAAACCATCAGGTATCTTGGTACCAGGAGAATACGGAGTCCAGTTGGGAGGGAGGCCAGACATGATTCTGTTGAGGATTTTTTGGCCGTGGTGTGTGCGGGCAACAGGCAGAATTTTTCAAGATAAGGTAGGATGGAGAACCTTCCTGTGCTACCAATGTTGTAACTGTGCTGTTTTAGCAGAGTTACACAGGGAAAAAATATTTAGAAACTAGATAATAATCTTTATTGAGAGATAGTGATTATATAGTTCATGTGAATCAAGGATAGTAGGAACAAGATTGGTGATCACAAAGCTGGATGGAAGAAGGGGGTGGCTTGATCCTGATAATGAGTCAAGCGCCAAATTGAGGTATCCACCGTGAAGGATCATCATCTGTTCATGTTGTTGGATTTGGTAATTTGAGTTGACTTCCTAGTCTGGCTTTGGGTGACCGGATAATTGGATTGCAGGTCACAACCCCGCTTGGTTGGAACCTTGCTGGCGGGTCAAGCCTGCGGTTTTGACAACATGGTGATTTACTTCACCCAGTTGTATAGTAAATATAAACCTTTGAAAATTAATTTATGATTTGTTATTTATCATCCAGTTTAGGCCCAGTACTGTATCTTATTTGGGTATGGGTATAATTGGCCACTAAGAGTGGTTTGGTTATCTTATGTTTGTGTTCAAAATAGTCTTTATCCCTTGATTACTGTTATTACTATGCTGTATACCATGATCACATGTCTTAACTTGCTTCTGGAGGTAGTTAATTTCAAAGATTGGCAAACATTAGTTAATAAGGGATATATATGCTCCAGAATCAAATAAAGCTGCATCATGGTAATGTCAAAAGTGAAAAAGGTAAGTGAGCAATTTATCTCTGGACTAATTAGCAAAATTATAGAGTTATTAAAGGGTACTTAATCATGCTGATTGAATCCACATCCTGGTCTATGTACAAGTCCTGCTGTGTGGAGGGAGAGGCTTGTATAAGCACTTTCCTGCTTTTTTTACATAATAGGTCTCCTTGATGCTCTATATGCTTTTGACTTGAGCACTACAAAAAACTCTTCAGGATTAGAGCCTATGGTTTAAGAGGTTTGCTTATCAGGATAAGTATTCTTTTTGAGGGTTGTATTCCCCTTCAATTTTGAATTTTGATGAAGGCATTCTGCTTTTTGAGCTATAAATTTTCTTTCTTGGACAGCCTTTTAAATTTTGGTGCATTTTTTTAAATTAAAGTACCTTGTGCCATAGAAAGAGAGACCATCACAGAAGTTCACACAAGTAAAAGAGTTTTCAAAGTTCATGTGCCTTGGCTTTCTGTTGTGCATACATTTTTAAAGCTGTAATTTATTTTTCAATAGTTCAGGTCATATTAAGTTTTTCTTTTTTTGAGTAAACAATTGTGCTGGTGTTATTAAGTGTAAATTTTTTAATAAAGACTATTTTGAAGATATTTATGTTTCTATTCTTGATTTGCTTGGCTGTAACTCATTCATCAACAAACTTGGTGAAAATTCCTGTGACTTTGAAAAGATTTTGCTTTCACAAAGTCTCTGAGGATAGCTGACTTGTGTGAGTTTGAAATTTGCATTTTAGATTCAGAGGGTGGCATTTTCTTAGTGTAAGACAGTAAAAGGATCAATTTCTGCAAAGTCAAGGTATTGAAAAACTACAGTAGTGATAAGGAGCGCCGTTTGGGGAAGCTTCAAATATGGAATTAAGAAAGAAGAGAAGTATATTTTATTGGATAATACTTTAGGCTTATATAGACTTGACTGTGGCGTGGATTTAGTTGAATTGAACATAGGGGTTGGTCATGTACGAGATGGGTTCAAGCCACTGGATACTTGGACAGTCACGTGATATTGCTTGGCTACCATTCTCAGTATGTCAAACAGTATATTGGAAGGGCACCAAATTGGGCAATGGTTGGATGTTAAGTAGGTTGGCAGTAGCCAGAATGCTTGTACATCCAGACCCTTGACAGTAGTGATTTTTGGTGTCACCTGTTATTGCTTTTTTGCATTACAGCGCCACAATTATTTGAGATTATTGGACACAGGACATTTTCTTGAATACAGTCATATGTGAGGATATGACTAGTATCATATCAGAGGAGCCAGGATTGCATGGAAACATTATTATTGCCCAAAAATGACTTCTGATCACGCAGAAGCACCTAAAGATTAGTACAAAGGTCAACCAGATTAAAGATAGATCAAAGATGGGTCAAAGATTAAAGATTATTTTTATTGTAACTGATTAATTCTTCTTGTAACTTCTGCAAGGTTAATCCCTGGGCTGCTAGCAATGTCTTCTAGGTCATTCTAACACGCCCCTTATTTAGGTAATTATTAATCTAGGTTTGGCGCTTATCTCACATCAATCAGTAGAATATCTTCATCTTCACCCAGCACAGGTTATCCTTGCTGGCATGGAATAATTTAGTCACTTCAGGATCACTTTCTACCTTCCTGGCATGGTCCAAGCTTAATACTTATTAATGTGATAAATATGGGAATTCAAGATTATGGGGAATCAAACCCAGCACCTTGGTGCTTGATGTAAAAGTAAAGTGGCGCCTTGGGGCCTGCAATATTTGCTAGGCAGCACTGCGGCGCTTGCAATAATTTTCAGTTGGTGTGGCAGTGCTTGACGTAAAAGTAGTTTGGCGCTTTGGCGCCAAACCCAAAACCAGGTAGGACATGCCGCTATGAAAATGGCACTTTAATTTACGCCATCTCAAATTTAATTCAAGATGGCGTTTTTTACGTTAGTGATTTTGAATCACAAAAAAATAAAATAAATAATAAAATAGTTAAAATTCACTTATGATTTTATAATGCGGCATCTTGAAAGCACATCATCTTGATTTTGGCATTTTGAGTCAAATTAATTAAATCTTATTTTGCTAACTTTATTTACATATGAAATCACTTAGTGTGAGGCGTGTTTACGCCATCTTGATTTTACTTCATTTTGAATCATGCTATTTATCTTTAACTAAAATAAGCTTATTCCTGCACTAAAATAAAGCCTGTTGTATACAATCAGAAGATGTTCCTATAGTATTAATCCAAGACAATTATACTAAGAACAACTTAAAATAACACCACTATGGTTGTGGTGCAGGGCGCTGTCTGCAGATATTACCATATTGAGATTACTACCCTATAAGGAAAAGTATAGGTGAACTGCTGCCCTTTCTTGATTTTTTGGTTGGAGAGTTACCCATTGAAACATAAAGATCAATTTCCAAATAGCCACTAATTGACATACCTGCAGCTAGCCGCAGATGCATCGGAGAGTGACCCATTGTGGTGACGTTCATTGAGGCAATTAGTGACCAATCTATGCATCTGCAGCTAGCTGCAGATGCATCAGAGAGTGACCCATTGTGGTCACTAATTGCCATATGTATAGGCTCCTCCAATGAGTCACTCTCCAATGCATCTGTGGCTAGCCGCAGATGCGTAGATTGGTGACTCATTGGAGGAGCCTATACATATGATGATTAGTAGCTCAACAATTTCCCCAATTTTTAATTTGGTATAGAGACCTTCTGCTCCTTACCAACAAGTATGACCCCCCCAGATGAACATTCTGAAACCATATTCTAGACCTAGTTGCCAAAAATTGGCCCTACTTTTACTATAACCACCTGACTTCAGTCAGGATGACTCATCCTTTCTTTTCCCTCCCCCATTTCCAACTATATAAGGCCCTCAGATAGCCGCAATAAAGACATCATTGAATAGAACATAATAACCAACTTAACATTCTTAGATTACTTGCAGAGCTCAAATAGAGAAGTTTTGTTGTGTAAGGAGATAATAGTCATGCTGTGTTCCCCCAGTTGCTGCTCAGCTACTCCAACCTTACCCTTAGAATCCTTGAGCACTACAATGGTAGTCCTACTAGTGATTGTCATTTCTGGGTAAACAATAGTTTTGCTATATGTACTTTTTAACTTATCTATACATGGATATGTTGATAGGAGCTCTTTTAATAAAATATTTTAATAGTGATTTCAACATAAAAGAAGGTGATTATGCTATTTTGCTTTATGTCACTTCAAATTCCACTGGGTTTTGTATCACCCAATTGATTCAATGCGCACAATGGATAGGGGAAAATAAGGGGGAATATATATGATGCCATGCTACGCTATATCAATTTCCCAGTTGCAATTCTTGCTTTTCACTTTTAAAAAGTACATTTTCACATTAAAAACCATAGTATTAAAAAATGTAAGAAATTCACTGAAACTTTGCTAATATATATTTTTTGCCTTCTCTAAACAACTGGGTACTTTTTACCCCCAGTTGCATAAGCTAGTTTTTGAGAAATTCAAGTTTTACGTTTTGGCCTGGTTGAGGTAGCTCCACCGTAAATTTGTTAATTTGATATAAAAAATGCTCAAAAACACTATGTTTTTGAGCTACGGCACCTCAATTACGTCACTTCAAAAACGCCATTTTGACTGCAAGTTTTCAGTCAAAACTCAAAGTTTTGCATACTTGCATTACTAATAAAAAACATTTTTTACAAAATAAAAAACATTGAAATTTTGATAGTATATATTTTTAGATCTCCTCTATAACTCTATGTAAAAAATATTACTACTTTAATATTAAAAAAACTTATTTTTATCTTTAAAAACAGCCCCCAAAATTCCCATGTTTTGATGCTAATTAACTTTTAGATGCCTCCCAAGCCTACCACTAAAGCTGCGCCCAAGGCTTCAAAGTCCAAGATCACTCCTCCCAAGACCAAGAAGGCCAAAACTACCCCTAAAAAGCATCCTGCTAAGGGTAAAGCTCCTCCCAAGACACCTACTCCCTCACCAGAGCCTGAGGAAACAAGCCCAAACCCTCCCCATTCTCCTTTTGTTTACTCTCCGTCAGATCTTAATAGAAGTTGTTCAACTTCAATTGCCATTCTGACCCCACTTCAGAGCCTTAAGATGAAGAAGAGCAGGAGCCTGAGCCTGGTGCTCCTGCAGATGATCCAATTGAGCTCTGGGATCTTAACTCAATCCAAAATGTATGCAACCAAAATGGCACCTTTGCTGTGCCAACAACATACCCTATCAGCTATCTAATTATGACTAAGAAAGGGGGTGCTGGCTTTGTCTACAAGGGCTACAGCTTCAGCTGCAACAACAAGAAGAAACCTATCTGTCAATATCACTTCAAATGTGATAATGTTGGCTGTCCAGATAGACTCACCAACTATAGGTTCACTTGGTTTAAAGCCCTGACTATTGGACATGACTGCACCAAGCCAACCCTCTCTATCAACTGATCTGCTGGTTTCTTTGCCAGGTGATCCCAACCACAAAGGATCAAATTGCAACTGAGGCCGTCAATGATACGCTCCTTAATCTAAATGATACCCAACTAGCAACTGTTGGTGGTGCCTCAAAATTACAGAGATATCTCACTGATCAGATATATGCTCTGATCACTGAAAGTGTCAGTGCAAGCTCCATTGACCAATTGATCATTACCTAGGAGCAAAAACTATTGCGCCATGAGGAGAGATTCCTTCTTCACAATGATGGTCAACATGCCCCAGAGTGTATCATCTGCTTTGCCACAAGCCAGGATCTGTGCAATCTTTTAAAATGCAAGACCTGGCTTGCAGATGGAACATTCTCAACCTGCCCAAAGCTCTTCATCCAGCTTTGGAATATCCATGGGCAGGCCGGTAATCTAGTTCTTCCCCTTGTCTTCTTTTTCCTTCCCAGCAAGAATCAGGAAACATATGTCTGGGCACTCACAATTTTAAAGGTCAAACTTGATGAAATCCTCCCAACTGTCCAAGAGGAGCCCAAGGAGACTAGAGGGCGCAAGAAGAAATCCATCTCCCAAGAAGATGCTCCCACCCCAATCAAGAAAAAGCCAGAAAGCCTTCCCTACCATGAATATCTGGTAGTGGATTTTGAACAGGCCCAGGCAAATGTCTTTATTCAAGTCTTCAAGAGCTCCCCTCAGGGATACTACTTCCACTTCTGGCAGGCACTCTGCCGCCGCCTCCAAAAATGCTCTGAACTTTATGAGCTGGTCTACACTGAAGGCACCAAAGAAGCAAAGGATGTTTTTAATTGCTTTGCTGCCCTTGCCCTTGTTCAAAAGGAGGAGACCAATGCCTTTTATGATGCCCTCCTCTACCATCCCTATATCCAGGCCAACCAGGCAGCCTTTGCGCCCTTTATTGAGTATTTTGAGACTCAATAGGTTGGCATCTTCCAAGGAGCGCACCGCATTAGAAAAGGCAGTGACTCAATCACCTGGAACTGCTATAAGCAGGTCAAAGACAGGTTGATCAAGACCACCTCTTCCCTTGAAGGGTGGCATAGCCAGTTTGCCACAAGAGTTAGGGTTCATAAGCCCAAATTCAATAAGATCATGGTCCACCTCAAAGCCCAACAAGCCATCTCTGCCCGCCTCTTTAAGACTGGTATGAAGACCAAAGGCAACCCCCCCCAAGCAGATCAAAGCAGTGAAAAAGTATGCAGAGATTAGCAAGGTGGTCCTTGCCTACTATCCCAAGGATAGCAAGCTGAGCATCTTCAAGTCATCTTAGTTGCTCTTTCCACTAATGTTTGAGCCTATTTGCAATAAACTCTTATTTATATTCTCTCTTATTTCCTTTGATTTTACCATTCTTTGACTTTTTTTGGTATTTGTTACAATTCTATGTTTATTTTAAAGTATAGTTAGTAGTTAAAATAGATGAAAATAGTTGTTTTGGGATTATTTTAACTTTTGGGCTTTACCCAACTATGTTGCTACTAATCAACCCCATTTTTATATTGCAGATTTGGAATTCTGAGGCTTTTTTAAGCTTAGAAATGGTTTTTTAATTTTAATTTTTGAGAATTTTTTGGGTTATTTTTGGAGTTCAAAAAAGCTAAAATTTTAAAACTGTTTTTCCTTAGTCAAAATGCCGTAAATCAAAATGGTGTTTTTACTATAAAATTAAAATAGCTAAAAATTGAGATGGCGTTTTTAGATGCAGTTCTCAAAATGAATGCCCTACCCAAAACCAGGTATTGCTTGCAATAAAGTAAGTTGGTACTTTGGCACTTATTCCAATTGCTAGGCAGCGCTGAGCGCCTGTATTTTCATAAAGTGGTACAGTGGCAAATCATGTATTATTAAGCGCTGCAGCAGCGCTTGCCATTGGCTGATTTATTGTTCAGGTCAGCAGACTACTGCTGATCCAATATGCATATGATTTATACTACCAATTTATGTTATTAGGCAGCAGTAATTCATATCCGCAAGCTCTGTCATAGTTGGCATCATTGATTTTTATACTGCCAATTTATGGGTTTGGTTGCTGCAACCCTAATATGTGAGCTCCATCATAATTGGCATCATTGCTTGGTCAAAATCCTGACACCTGTCAGGTTGGTTGATTTAGGGTTTCTCTTGCAGTGAAGTAGTTGAACTTTTTGCTGGGCATGAGGACACCATTAAAGATGATGTACCCAGAAGAGATAGCTTGTTCTTCCTTGTGGTTTCTCCAGCTGGTAGGGAGTACCATTTTCTGTGTTTTTTCTTTGGAGGTAGTATTTCTTGAGTAATGTATGTATTCAGAACCTATCACTGCTATCACTATCAAGCTTCACTTCTAAAAAGTATATAATATAAAAAAAGGGAAATATTAAAAAGAGAATGATATCTTTATTGGAATATAAGAAGAGCTATATATAGCTTGTTGGTGTGTCACATACTGTCCATGTAGGTCATGGATGTCATGTGTCAGGGATTTCTTCCCTGACTACCTGTCTTTTATTTACAGCCTTGGGAAAAATACATTGCCAGATCAACACCAGAACAAAGAGATGAAAGACAACCATTTAAAGAAACCACACAACAGAGTCAACAACTGTACAGTTTTGATTAAACCCTCTGGGACCCAGATTTGAACCCAGGACGCTAAAAATGTATTGATTGTTAACACCGTGTCACTACAAAGCTTTGGTTTACCTTTTTATTATTGGTTGATTTAATCAGTTTTTGTTTTCAAAAAGCCTTTCAAATTTGAAAACGTTAATAAGAATATGGAACATGTCACTTACCGCTCAGCGTATGATTGGCTGTATCTAGCCTCCCGGACAACTCTGGACCCACTGTCTCTGCTATTAGGCATGGCTCTGTGCTTAAAAATATTGGATCTTCAATATCTACACCGCTTAATTATCTTCACTATGCTAAAGTCTTTCTAGACCCTCTGTCTCAATCAAATTAGCTTGATAACCATTAAGCTCATACTTAAATTATACTTAGACAGGATTATCAAATGATTGATTTCAGGTAAATCATATTCATTTCCCAAACACCTCTCAAAGGTTCAGCCTGGTATTTTGAAGCAATAAGTTCTAAACTTTCCCTTTTCTCAAATGTTCCAACAATAAAGAATATTACTCTTCTAGCTACTCCTCTATTTTTGATAACACTCCTTTTCTGAAGCCATGAGGGGAATTCTTTTCCTATCTTAGTTTCTAGCCTACTTCTTGACCAAGGTATACGCCTTGGAAAACCCAACTCCAACAACAGACTGGTATAATTTCTCCCCAGATGACACCCACCAGAAGGAATCCCTTGCCAATAGATGGTTCAAATATCCTTCTGGACATTGGGGGCATAAATTCAACTATGGCCGTTTGTTTGCTTCCTCACCCATTGAACCTACTCTGGTTAGACCTTACACCTCCTTTTACCTCTTGACGTATTTGGCGGGCTACTATCTACTTGGACAATTCAGTTCCATGTTTGGAAGATTTGCATATCTAGGACAACTTGGACATCTTGCAATGGTTACAGTTCCTATCAGCTCGGTTATAGCAGGCTTGAATGTAGGGGCCTTGGCCCATCAGCTTGGAAGTTTATTCCCCGCAAAGTGGATCCCTGACATCATGTGGTTTATAAGATCTGAATTTTCTTGGAAACTTTAGGGTTGATGCTAGTGTAATATCTAGATTGCATCTCAGAGCCACCTTCTATCAATAGTTGAGCCATTTATTAGGAAAATGATTTCCCAAGAGGGAGTAATCAAAGATGTTGCAACATCATGATTAATTTGAGAATATAAAATCATTAAGCTTAAATAATAAAACACACTTTCCTTGTAAATAATGCTAGTCAAAGCAGTTACAATAATTTCTTACTTGTTTACCTCTCATGCCCATGAATTTATCCTAAAACAGAGGGATTCTAATATTGCTTGTAGATTTTTTTAAAATTTTAAAATTATGCTTGCCTCATAGTAAATATAGTTGAACCCCATTGTATAAATAAGTTTTTTGTACAGTATTGACTTGTGGGAGTTAGCTGTTTATTAAGTAAAGAAAATGGGTGTTTCATAGAGAATTTTCTTGTTGATGTAATGGCTGGAGAGGCACATGGTGAAGCTGGCCAAGGCATAGCCACCTATGGTAAAGTACACAATGAGGTTGTAGTCATTAAACATATCAAGCAATAGTCCACATATGATTGGTCCAACTAATCCCCCTAGTCCAGTGAAGAAGAACGCCAATCCCATCATTGATGAGACTTGCCTGTCTTATAAAAGTCAGTTTAAAACTTGTTTTTCGTTTACCAAATATAGCTGAGCAAGTCGAACCAAATCCTCCAGCATAGCCTCCAGACGGGATTCCGTACAGAGCACAGAACAGCAAGAGCATCGTGAAGCCATCCGAAACCCACCAGATGACAGCAGTCAATGCAGAGAGTACAAGTGTCAGTATAAAGCAACGGACGTATCCTATCTGGTCACCAAGGACTCCCATGACGATCCTTCCCACTGCAGATCCAAGGTTGATGGCACTATTTGCATACCCACCTTCAATACGCGTCATGCCGATGGATATGGTATAGCTGTTGATAAAGTATAGTGGAACAAGGTAAACGGAGCCAGCAATGAATGAAGTGACGGAAAACCAGAAAAAACCTCCACTCATAACAAGTGACGAATCAAAGTCACTTTCGGTATCATCTTTGACCATGTTCTCCCGCCGACGTACCATGCATAGTGCGAGGAGCAAAATAAACAGAATAAGCCCCCCGTTCACTTGGAGAGTCCATCTGTATCCGATCAACGGCAGTAGCCTTGAATTCAGTTGCGCAAACCCAACTCCACCAATCCCGGTCCCTGCTGCCCCAAGGCCTGCTGCCAGGCCTTGCTTCTTCTCGAACCATTCTGCAACAAGGATATTTGCTGGTACATATAAAAGCGCCCCACCCAGTCCCACCATCACACCTTGAGTCAAGGCAAAGTACCATATTTCAGTCCCAAACGACGCCAGTATATGTCCAGCCGACATGAGCATCGCACCAACAAGAATGCACACTCTCATGCCAAACGTCTGGCACACCTGACCTGTCACCATAGAAGCAACTCCAATCACTGTTGGGCCAAGGTTACCGATCATGGCAACCTTGAATTTGCTCTCGTTGGGGAATATCTCATTGGAGTAGTACTCCATAAACACGCCATACCCAGAAAAGATCCCTGCAGCACACGCCTGCATCAAAAAACTGGCCAGGGCAATAACCCAGGCATAGCCTGCGTCGGCAGGGATTTCCTCAAATGTAGCTCGAGCCATCAAAAGAGCGACCGGCCACTTCTTTCATTAGAGGACATCCTTTGATCAAAACAAGTTAAACCAATTTAACCCTCTTGGTCGTGTTCCAGTCATCCTCCCCATACCAAACCACTTTCGTCATATCCCCACATCCCGACCCAAAAATTAGTTTATACATCGTCCGAACTTGGCAGCGGCTAGATTGAGAGTAAAAGCTGGTTCGTGCGAATGCAAATCGCAAATAAAGCGCCCAGATTAAAGCTCAAGCTTGAAATCCAAAAAATTGGATTTTTAAAACTTGAATTTAAAAATAAATTAATCAAAAGTAAGCAGCTTAAATTTAAATTATAAGGGTTTAATCAACCAATTCTCTGTTATAGTTAAGCAAACCTGCCCAATCATTACTTAGTTAGTTTAATTAATAAAATAGACAATCATTACTAATTATTTTATTTATTGAATATAGAGAATAAAAGAAGCATGAGTTGCAGCTAAAAAGCTTAATCAATATATTGCTTTTACATACAGTGTAAGATCCCTAACATTTTATTAATTTAAATAAAGGCTTAAAAGTGAGCATTTAATTTTTTCCATGACAATTTAAAGTCTTAACTTTTCATTAACCTTAATTCAATAACCCCAAGAAAAACCTGGACCAAGCTCATAATTTAGAAGTGATTAATATATATTTAACCAATTAAAAATAGCATGTATTCTATGTTTTCTTATTTTTATCAAATTTTTAATAATCAAATATTTTAGTTCAAATCACTCTAAAATTTGAAGTCTAATTATGGAAGGCACAAATCATTTATATAGCAACTGCATAGTTTTAGTACAAACCTCACACTCACTTTTCTTTTTCTAGTGCTGTACTTTTCAGAGCTGGTGAGATGGTGTCAAGATTTTTAGTCTTGAAGATATTATTTTTATTGGTTTTATTTTGCTTTCAAAATATTTTTGGGTTATTGATAGGCAGGGATCTGTATAGAGACAGATGGGCTACCAATTGGTATGGTTTTGTTACAGTGGTCTGACAGGCTTCTGTCCTAGGATCACTGGAGGCAACTTATTTAATGAGGTCTTCACTTATATAGATAATGCACCAGCATCTATTTTGAGTTAAAGGTGATCACAAAGAGATCATAAAGTAACTTACAAAAAATATGTTGGTTACTTCCATATTACTGTAAAAATTTTATACAGTAATATGAAGGGTTGTGAAATTGTCTGCCTTTCATGTCAATCTGGATGAGCCGTTTATATATCCAAAGACTTTATTTTCAGACATATTTATGATGCTTCTAACTCTTGATAATCTTCTTATCATTCCCAAGCTGCTATCTTCAACTCCCAGAACTAGAATTCCAACCATAATATCAGTTTTTAATGATTATGATATTTCTTCATTACAATTTTTCCTTTTTAGTATTAATATTTCTTAAAGACATGTAGGCTCAATTTGATGATAGCCATTGGGTGGGTCCCTGTCATGTGATTGAAGAAATAGACAACAGTCAGGAGGTGCTTTGTCCAACTCTTGATAAATTATACATTGATTGGGTGGTGCTTCATCCATCAATGATGGGATTACTCTGAGAAAGTCTTTGGGGATGGGCTTCTGATGATGACATGTCTTCTGTAGTGTTCTTGAAGCCCTTTTTTCTGGCTTTTCATTTTATTGGGCTCTTATTCAGCCAATGTGACTGTAACTCTCATACATCATTGGTAATTTTTCCAATAAGAGTTTTGATACTGTAAGAGAGGGGGCTAGAATAACAAAGTCTGGCTCCCATCATAGTAGGACAAACCACCAGGATTCTAACCAGTACATGGCTGAGATGGCTTCCTTTCAAGGTTTTCTTAAGGAGGTTGCATAAAAGAGGAGAGCAAAATATGTGTTCAACCCCATGACAAAAACACACAAAAATAGCCAACAAGATATGTTGTGATCTGAGGCGCGGCACATAATCACAACAGGAAATCCTAACCTTAGGATTGGATTTGTACTAAGTCTCGGTTAGAATGGCAGGAAAGGCTATGTGATTACCTTGTGGCCCTGAATGAATTATATCTGCTAGACGTGGCTAGAGAGGCGCCAAAGTACTTGGAGACACAAAGACAAAAATGTGAATAGAACTTAATTTTTATTGGAAAATAGGAAATGGATTATATAGTGGTAGACAATACCACAAAACACTACCAGGACAGTAGGATCACTTGCCACAAGCATGAGTGGGGCAAGTGAGTTGTGCAGGATCAGGAAACTGAACATTTATAATTCCAAATTTGGAGCCAGCCTCATTTCAAAGGGCAAAAGCAAAAGCAAGAGATTTGTCCTCAAAATAACCCAATGAAGGCAAAATTGAAACATGGTGAATGGCGGCATTCACAACATTGCCCCCTCTAGATTGGCCTTAGGGGGTGATACTTGCAGAGGAGCTTGGCATGCACGCGAGCAAAAGGTTGTCCACTAGAGAGGAGTTTTACTGTATACTCCAATCCTTGCTTGAAGGTCACTTCCAAGGGCCCAATCCACAACAAGTCTGGCTTATGAGCTTGTCCTCCTACTCTGTGTTGATAATAAAGAGCGTGGTCCCCAATGTTGAACTCAGACAGGGGGGATCTCCTGGCATTGTCAGGGGAGAGCTCTAGCAGCTTGATCTTATAGGCGGACATGTAGGCAGTAGCCTGTATATCAATGATGCAGTTGACTAGATCTTTGATGTGCTCATCAGGGTTCATAGCCTTATCAGAGGAGAGTAGGGGCCCCCCAAAAGCAACAGGGTAGTGGCTTCACGCGCATACAGCATAGAAAAGGGGGAATAACCAGTGACACAATGTTTGCTAAGGCAATAGGCAAAGAGAGCAGCGGGTAAGTATAGATCCCAGTTGGCAGCGTCAGAGTAAGTGAATTTCCTCATGATAGAAACCAGAGTTGAGTTTGCGCGCTCAACCGTCCCATTGGTGGAAGGATTATAGGGGGCAGAGAAAAAACTGATGAGACCCTAAGGCTTCAACCACAGAGGTTACAAACTTGGCGTTGAAGTTAGTCCTATTGTCAGACAACAACACTTGAGGGCAACCATGGTGGAAGAATACATCTTGCAGCAGAAAGGCAGCAGTTGTCTTAGCGGTAATGTATTTAGTAGGACAAGCTTCTACCCACTTGCTAAAATGATCAACAGCAATTAGGATAAAGTGGCAACCAGAGCGGGAGCAAGGGAGAGGCCCTACAGAGTCAATACTGACAGTATGAAATGTGTGTTGAGGGGGGACTAGCTTGAACTCATGAGCAGCGGCTTTAGGTTGTTGGAGTTGGCAATCATGACAACTAGCAATAACATCTGGGATCATCAAGCTAAGATTTTCCCAGAAGTAATTCTTCTGGAGCCAGGCATGGGTCTTAGCAACGCCCCCATGTTCTGTCTCATTATGGGCTTGAAGTACCAACAGAAGGCAAAGACTAGGCCTTACATAGGGCAAGTAGTGGTCTTATACTTTCTTGAAAAGTTGATTGTCACAAATGAGGGTGTCTTCAGATAGCTTATAAAGGGCAACTCAAACTTCTTTGGTCTTGCTCTCCCAAGAGAAAGTATATCCAATATGTTTGTAAAATCTTTCAGCCTCAGCAGGGTGTAGAGCAAGGATGGGCATTCTGGACAGTCCATTAGCATTCTAATGTTAAATCCTGGGGCAATGCAGCACAGTGAAGTTGTATCCTTGCAGGCAGAGAGCCTATCTAGCTAGTTGTTCTTCTGGTTCATTAAGTTGTTGTAACCATTTGAGTGAAGTGTGGTCAGTAACCACAGTGAAATGGATGCCATACATGTAATGGCGGAACTGCTTGATGGCATGCAACACAGTGAGGCACTCTTTCTCAGTCACACTGTTTTTGCTTATGCTTATTCAGCACATAAGAATTATAGGCTACAGGGTGGTCCACACCTTCATTGTCCAGTTGAGCCAAGATAGCCCCAATAGCCAGGTCACTAGCATCAGTATATAAGATGAATTCCTTATTGTAGTCAGGATATACTAAGATGGGAGCCTCTTTGAGTTTTTGTTTGAGGGCTTCAAAGGCTTGTTGTTGACTGGCAGTCCATTTGAAAGGGACATTAAACAGCAGCTGGACCAAGGGTTTGATAGTGTCCACAAAATCAGGGATGAACTTTATGTAGTTTCCCATCAAAACCAGAAAGTCTTGAACCTCTCACAGACTTGTGGGCGGAAGCATTTTGTTAATGGCCACAACTTTCTTGGTCATGGAGCAAATTCCTGTCTGGGTCACCGCATGGCCCAAGAACTTGAGGCGTTCCTTGAAGAAGGCACACTTTGATGGTTTCAGTTTAATGACAGCCTCTTGAATCTTTATAAACACTTCTTTGAGATGTGCCAGGTGATTGGTAAAGGTAGCAATGAAGACAGTAATATCATCTAAATACACTAGGACACACAATAGTTTCAAGTCACAGA